>CAIGRT010150451.1:0-10863 GCA_903798405.1 Fraxinus platypoda | reverse complement strand
TGGGGTATTTTCAATAATTTCTCAATTTTATCCTTTGCCAATTTGAACTTCCGACAACGGTCCGAACCAGTAAACAAGCGAAAGAGAATGAATTCTCTCTCGCCCCCGTTCTCACTTCACACTCCCAAGATTCCAGTACACATTTCCGCCACTAATTTTCACTCATTTCCCTTAATACATGCAGCAGTCCAAAACCCCAAGCGACAAAAACCCTCTGTTAAGCAACGCCATTTGAAACCCACCAAAATCATCTTCCGAGTCCCAGCTCCCATTACCGCCCCGCCATCTTCTACCCCTCCCAAAGAGGTACATTTTGTTCACATCCATTTGAAAAGTAAGAATGATTGGAGTTTCTGTATTATGTTATAGTTTAAGATTTTGGGTACGCTGATTTTTTTAGATTTCTGAAATTGGCTTTCGTTGTAGTTTCTGCTATCCTTGCAAGGTTCCTTTTGTTCAAATCCTTTTCAAAATAAAGAATGATTAGATTTTTAATGTTATGTTCTAGTTTTTCTTGATTTTTTTCCTAAATGGGCTATTGTTATAAGTACTAATATACTCCCAAAAAGGTCCCTTTTTATTCAAATATCTTTGAAAATGAAGAATGATTGGAGTTTTTTAATGTTATGATTGGGAATTATTGAGGAAGAAAGCAACAAAATGGAGGAAATTGCTTTATTCAAACCACGTCGAGTTGCATTCATTTCTATAAATAGAATTTGCAAGCTAAGCTAACTGACAGCTCACTAATAGCTAACTAGTCAACTAACTAACTAATTAACTAACTAAACTAACTGATTTACAAATGATAGTTAACTAACTAATGTTCTAATACTCCCCCTCAAGATGGATTATGAAGGTCAACAATGGCCATCATGGACAGTAAAGGAAAAAGGAGAGAAGCCGGCAGTGCTTTGGTAAAGACGTCTGCTAACTGATGTTGGCTGCGAACTTGCAAAAGCTTGATGAATCCTCAACGACTTTATCACGAATGAAATGGTAATCGATCTCGAAGTGCTTCGTCCTTTCATGGAAGATAGGATTACTGACAATGTGAATTGCAGCTTGGTTGTCACAAAAGATCAGGGCTGGAGTTGACAGGAGAACCTGAAAATCATGAAGTGATTGACGAATCCAAACAAGTTCATTGGCAGTGGAAGCTAACACACGGTATTGTGCCTCTGCAGATGATCTGGATAAGGTCTCTTGCTTCTCAGCCTTCCAAGAAATTAGGAAATCGCCAAAGAATACACAAAAGCCCGTGACAGATTTTCTTGAGTCAAGGCACGATCCCCAATCAACGTCAGCAAATGCTCGAAGTTGTAGGGAAGAAAAAGCAGAAAACGGTAATCCTTGACTTGGGGTGGCTTTAAGATACTGTAAGAGGTGATGAACATCATCAAGGTGAGGTTGAGATACAAACTGACTGAGCTTGCGAGCCGCAAAGGTTATATCTGGTCGAGATATAGTTAAGTAAAGTAAGCGGCCAACAAAGCTTCGATATAAAGATGCATCATCAAGTAATTCCCCTTCAAAGGAACTATGGCGAGCCTTGGGATCCATTGACAAAGTAGATGGTCTGCATCCTAGGAAACCAGTGTCCTCAAGAAGATGTAATGTATAATTTCTTTAGGAGAAGAAGATCCCACCGTGTGATCTAGCTATTTCCAAACAAAGAAAATATTTTAGTTTGCCAAGATCCTTGAACTTAAATTGACTGTGTAAAAAAGTTTTAAAAGAATCAATTACACTATGATCTGAACCTGTGATGATAATGTTATCAACGTATACCAATAAGGCAACAAATGTATTACCAGAACCCTTTGTGAATAAGAAATAATCTGATTTTGATTGATGAAAACCATAAAAAATGAGGACTTGAGAAAACTTTGAAAACCGTTGTCTGGATGCTTGTTTAAGACCATAAATGGATTTATGGAGTTTGCACACTAGCTTTCCTTGCATTGCAACATCAGTATTTGTTTTAGAGTACCCCAAAGGTAGATCCATATAAATCTCTTCAAAAAGATCCCCATTTAAGAAAGCATTATTAACATATAATTGAACAAGATGCCATTTGTGAATGGCAGCAATAGCAAGAAGTATCTTGACAGTCACAAGCTTAGCAACATGAGTAAATGTTTCAATGGAATCTAATCATTCTTGTTGAGTATAGCCCAAGGGCTACCAAGCGGGCATAAATTTGATTTTATACACCCATTTGCAGCCAATGGAATGTTTTCCCTTAGGTAATTTGGTTATTGACCAAGTGTTGTTTAGTTCCATAGCTGCCAATTCACTTGCCATAGCTTCTTTCCAATGATCAATTGTATAGCTTGATGATAGTATTGTGGCTTAAAGTTTGAGGATACATCAAGAAGATAATTTCTATGAGAAGGAGAGAATGTTGTGTATGAAATGTACTTGCATAAGGTGTATGCTAAATTGTTGTCTAGGGAAGGTGTATTTGACAGAAGATTGCAGTGGAATTCACGAAGATAAGATGGAGCTTAATTGACAGTAGTGGATCTTCAAGGAATAAAAGATGAAGGATGATCAGAATCTGATCCTTGTGAAGGAATAATAGGTAAATCGGTGGGGATATGATCATTGTTATTGCTGACTATAGGTAAATTAGGAGGTAAGTCTTGAGTTGATTGATAGATGGGCAAGTCAAGTGCAATGTGAGGCTGGACAAAATTAGGAAATTGATCAATGAAATCAGACGTATGAGTTATGGAATGAAATGGAAAGTGACTTTCATAAAATACAACATCTCTGAAAACAAAGAACAATTTTGAAGAGATGTGATATAGCTTGTAACCTTTGATGCTTGGGGGGTAGCCAACAAATACACATGCTCTGGCTCGTGGATGGAATTTAATTCCGTGGGATGACAGTGTGGATGCAAAACAAAGGCTTCCAAACACTCTTAAGGGAATTATAATACACTGGAGTGCCATATAGCAACGAAATATAGCAATGAGAAGGGAGTGCTGTTTTTCAAAATTGGTGAAGGGGTTCTTTTAATAAAAAATGTGGCTGTGAGTACACATTCTCTCCAAAATTGGATTGGAACCCTTGATTGAAAGAATAGGGCTCTAGCTACATTTAGAAAGTGCCGATGTTTCCTTTCAACCACAGAGTTTTGCTCAGGTCTTTCCATACATGAAAATTGGTGAATAACTCTTTTGGTACTAAAGTACTCTGTAAATTGCAACTCATGAGCATTATCAGATCTGAATTTCTTTAATATCTTGTGGAATTAAGTTTCTATTAGAGTGAAGAACTTGGGGATAATAAAACTAACATCAGAATATTGCCTCATGAGTAAACTGTGTGCAATCATCAACAAAGGTAAGAAAGTATCTATGACTAGCATGTGTGGGAATGTGATAAGTGCCCTAGATATCACGATGAATCAAATCAAAGGCATTAGTAGACATATGATTATTTGAAACAAAGGAAGCCTAATTTGTTTAGCTAAAGGACATATAGAACAAGGAGTTACAACATCACTCTTTGTCTATTACAAGTAAATTGCAATTGATCCTTTAACAAATTCAACTTCTGAAATGGCAAATGACAAAGTCTATGGTGAATAATTTGATCAGTTACATTATTGACTAACTACTGAATAAGAAGAATGACAAACATTTTCAGGATGGTGAACTGAAGCAGATGAATTGACATCGATGACATAAAGGTTTGCAGTCCTTTTACCCCTGCCAATCATCTTCAATGTGTGCAGATCCTGAATAATACATGTACCAGTGAGAAACTTGATGCATAAAGATGACTTCCTGGTTAAAGAACTCACTGACAGCAGATTGGACTGGAATTGAGGGACATATAGCACATCATCAGGTACCAAATCAAGGAAATTTTTCACTCCCAACATATTTCACAGGAATCTGTATATGATTAGGCAGTGTAACATATGCATTCTCAATATGCTTTATTGTATGAAAAGCTGATTGATTAGAACATATATGGCTTGTAGCACCTGAATCTACTACCTAGTATCTACATGAATTGAGTGTTGGATGAATATAAATTAAAAAGCGCACACCTGATATATTACCGGAGTTAGCTTCCATTTTTGTGTCCACCTTTGCAGCCTTAAGATGAGTACTCAGAATGCTCATCAGATGTTGATATTGAACAAGATTGAGTGTCTGCATAAAGTTTCCAACATGTTCGTGTGTTTGATCCATGGCAAGTTTAGAAACCTTATGTTCATAGATCTGGTTAACCATTGCAGAGTTAGTTTGATTATTTGAACTAGTTTGATTGTTCAGTCCAGTCCTCCGTCTAGGCTTGTACCCCAGTGGCTAACAATGTAGCTTATAGCATTTATCAAATGCATGGCCTATGTATCCACAATGAGTGTGAATAGGCCTTTCCTTCTTTTGAGATCTGTTATAATGTTGTCCTATACCAGCCTTTCTAGCCTCATTCTGAACTTGAAAAGCCATAGAATCAGTGGTTCCAGATGTATTAGTGATCATATTAACAGTGTGTTTGGTAGAGATTTTTGGGGGAAGAATTGATTTTTGAATAGTGATATGATGGGAAATGTGTGGTTGAAAAAGAAGAAAAAAGTATTGATGTGATGGAAAATATTATTTTATTGAAGAATGTGTGGTTAAAAATGAGAATTGATTTACTGTAGAAAATGAGAATCTGTACCAAACAGGCTCTAACTTTCTAGAGAAACCAGTGCAAAAACCTTATTAATAGGAGGAATGAGATCCATTAGTAACAGTTGGCCCCGAATTTGAGCAAATGATTCGTGCAGTCACATTAGAGAGGACATAACATACTCCATTCGATGATGTTCAACAAGCTTCTTATTACCTCTACACATATATTTTCCACGGGAACATATAGGCCTATAGTTACTAAGTTCCTCCCAAATTGTTTTTAGCTTGGTGAAGTAGGTGCTTACAGATGATTGACCTTGTGTATGATTCATCAACTCTCGCCTCAGTTGGAATATGTGTGGGCCATTCCTCTGTTGATAACGTTCCTTTAGATCTATCCAAATCTCATATGCAGATTCAGAATATATCACTTGCAGAAATTTCCTTGGATACAGGATTGAGAATCCAAGAGATAACAATGTTGTTGTTGCCGATCCATGAATTGAATAGCTCATTACCATCCTTAGGTCACAGGATGGATCCATCAATGAATTATAATTTATTCTTCACTGATAGTGTGATTATCATCGATCTACTCCAAGATGTATAGTTGTCCCTAGTCAATTGCTGTGAAACAAGAACAAGACTTGGATTATCTGAATGGTGGAGGAAATATGGACTGGTTCCATCATCGATTGTTGAATTGCTTGCTTGCTGATGATGAAGAATTATTGAGTGATGGATTTGAAGCATCAGAAGCCATTGTTGTTCAGAAGCTTCGATGGAATATAGATCAGATTTGGTGGTGAAGATGTCATAACTCTGATACTATATTGAGGAATAAAGAAGCAAATGGAGGGAATTGCTTTATTCAAATCACATCGAGTTACATTCATTTGTATAAATAGAATTTGCAAGCTTAGCTAACTAACTGACAGCTCACTAATAGCTAACTAGTCAACTAACTAACTAAACTAACTGATTTACAAATGACAGTTACTAACTAATGTTCTAATAGGAATATAATTGATTTCTTGAATTTTTAAGAATTGGGATTTTGTTGTAGGTTTTGGCACAGAAGAAATGGAGGCAGCGATAATGGTTGATGTTATGCGCCTTGCGGTGGTGGTGGTGAGCCTAGCATCAGTGGAGGAGCAGCTGGAGGTTGAGACTTCTGGAGGTACCGGGCTGGTTGCTGACACATTTATTTCTACTTGTTCTGAAGAAATTTCTGATCTTATTGCTTTGCCGGTCAGTTGGAAAATTCTATGAATTGCATTGCCATTTCTCACTTCTTTGTATTTCTATTTATTTGTTTACTATAAAACATGTCATTATTTTCTCAATTTTCTTCTACTTAAATGGCGAATTACATGTTGATGCAATCAATAATCTGGAATATTTAGTTAAATGTAAAGCTGTAAACTTGTTGATGACTGAACCTACAATATATAATTGGGGGGAATGCCAGGCTCTGCACGTTTATGAGATTCCAAAATTCTCCAGAATATAATGTGCAAACAGGCTGAAGAAAAGCGGTTGTATGTTGCAATATGTGCTGCTCCAGCAGTCACACTTTTGCCTTGGGGACTACTTAGGAGAAAACAGGTATCTTGAATATAGTTGAAAATTCTACTCAGTTATATTTATGTGCATATGGCATGATTCCATCTTGGGTCGGCTAATTGTCATGTAGCTTTTCCTGTTAGACGACCTGTCATCCCGCTTTTATGGACAAGCTTAATCTGCTTCTTGTGCTCTGTGCATAATTAGCTTGACATAATAGTTATTTTTCTCATTTTGTTAGTTAAATGTTGCCGATAATGATTCTAGAAAAGAAAATTTCAATGAAGTTCCGTAGTCCCTTGATCACACCCCCCCAAGTAAGTGTTTCTATTTTCTACTCAGTCTATGATCTTTCTTGGATTTGACACTACAGTTTCCAACTCATTATGTCACCCAAGAATTCCCCCCTCAAAAACCACTCGATACTGCTAATTTCTAGATTTATGGTTCTTGGAAAGAATAGAAAACATTAATATGTTAGTGGTTATTTTGAGTCAATATATGACTTAAGGGATAAATGCAAATCTCTGTTCCCCTGCATGTTTGGTCAAGGTTAAAAGTAAAAGTAGCTTCTGAATAATTTTCTATTTTCAAACATGTTTGATAGGTTACTTTTTTCACACTTTAAAGGAAAAAAGAGTTTCTTTGTTTCTTTTCTCAAGTAAATTCTTACCATTCCATCAAATTAGGTGACTTACTTCATTTCAACTTTGAGTCCTTGACCATTAAAAATAATTATTTGTTAAATATACTTATTTACTTTTAGTGAATATTTAAGCTCAGCCAAACATGCTAAACAAGTGTCTCGTGCTACTTTCTGACATCCTTTGCTAAATATGACAAGTGTTGTGATTTTTCATTTTACCAACATTTGTTCTACTGTCTTCAGATTTCAATTTACTTTTCCCTCCAAACGCCACAGGTTCTCATTCCAATTGCAAATGGTTCTGAAGCAATTGAAGTGGTCACTATAGTAGATATTCTTTGACGAGCAAAGATGAATGTTATAATTGCTTCAGTGGAAAAGTCTTTGCAGATTTTGGCATCAAGAGCCACAAAAATTCTTCGCAGACAAGATGATTAGTGCTGCTGCTGAGTCAATTTATGATTTAATCATCCTGCCAGTGAGTATTATTAATTTTAACTTGTATACTCTTTTTCTCCTTTCGTCTCTTTGTGCCTGTCTAATTGTTCAATAATAAGCTTATG
Source organism: Fraxinus platypoda (assembly GCA_903798405.1). Taxonomy (NCBI): domain Eukaryota; kingdom Viridiplantae; phylum Streptophyta; class Magnoliopsida; order Lamiales; family Oleaceae; genus Fraxinus; species Fraxinus platypoda. The sequence goes on along the minus strand of CAIGRT010150451.1, from coordinate 3,442 downwards.
ATTTCTGGTACTATTTTTGATCTGTCTTCTTCTAACCCTTTGCTTGCTCCAAAATATATAGGGAGGTATCTCGGGGGCTGAGCGGTTACAAAAGTCCAAAATTCTGAAGAAATTGCATAATGAGCAAGAAACAGCTGGAAGAATATTAGGCGCAAACTGTTCTTCATCTGCAATCCTTCAGAAACAAGGGTTATTGAAGGTAGATGAGCACCTCATTGTGTGTTTAGTATGCAATAAAGACAGAATAATGAACTAATTTAAGCTGCCCCCCCATACTAGCTTGGTGCTATTCAATCTTCCTTACCGTACACACTATTGGTGCTTGTTGGGTATCTAGTATTAGACCGGACTAGACAATATGATAAATAAGTTTTTAACTTCTTTTTCTTTCTTAATATTATCCAATAGCATCAAATCCTCCCTACCAATCATGCCGCCATTGTTTATGTAATTATTCAATTAGAATATTGAACTCCTACTTGCTCTGCTGAAAACAGGATAAGCGAGTAACGTCTCATCCGGTTGTGGTAAGCAATCTGTGGTTGATGGTGCCCGAGTAGTTATTGATGGCAGACTGATCACTTGTAAGGGATTTGCTACTGCAACAGATTTTTCACTGGCTATTGTGGGTAAGCTTTTCGGGCATGCAAGGGCTAGAAGTGTAGCCGAAGGTCTCGTTTTTTAGTACCCCTTGGCATAGATTTTTGAACAGCGGAGTGATTTCCCCCCGGCTCAAATCCATAATGGGAGAGAAGATACATTTTGCTAAAGAGAGGGATTTATATCCTTGGGAGAACAACATAGTTGAAAAATCTTCGAACATTCTGATTGTATTACATTCTCGTGGTAGTTGCCATACTGGGTATACATTTTGCTTAGGGTGGTTCCTCGGAGGAAAGGATCATGCGGTTGATAATAGTGTAACAATGCAGCATTCATTGTCCCATCATGCCATCTCGTCTCACTATTTACGGGAATTAGCTGGGATGCTCTTTTACCGTAATGTACTTGCTGTTTCTTTTTGGGAGTGGGCAGGTTGTCCGACTAAATACAGTTCTTATAGTTGTAGAATTGATACCACAAATTACAGAGCTCATCTCGTGACTGTAATCAGGGTTAGCCAAACCATGTATTCTTGATTGTCTAGCACAATCAAACGCTTGATTTTTATGGTTTGTTCGTATCTAGAGCTATTTTTTTTTTTTTTTTCCTGTCTCGCTATTTAGGTTGACACAAGGTATCTTATGTTATGCTGACACTGTAACTTGCGTGGGAGGCAACAATTTGATGGCATGTTTGTTGTACTAGGATTGGATTGAATTATATGATAATTGATAAATTTTTTTCGAATGTGTCTTGTTCTGAATGTGATCAGTTACAAGTGGAACTAAGTCGTCATTCTTTAGTTATTGACAGTCTCATCCTCGACTCAATATGAGGATCCTGTTGCCAAAAAATGAAAGATGGGAATGTAGTTATACTTTCCGCTGCAATTTCACCTTTTATTCTCTACCTCTGAAGAACCGAGTTGGTTAGTTACAAAAGCTAAATTTGTATCTGACCCCGATGGTCACGCCGGGCCGGGCCGGGCCTGAGTGAGACGGAAGAAAAAACAGCCTTACTTTAAGTTCAATAATTATTAATGATACTAAAATATCTCAGTTTCTTTTTGGTTTTTATGTTAGTACAGTGTGAAGCCAAAAGTATCTTCCCCCAACCCTAAAAGTACCTGTGTAATCCACTGTTTGAAGTCTCCATTAGCCACAAGATTCAATGGGTGTCATTTTCCTGTTTCCCTTTTAGGTTGAACTATCTATACCATCAACTCTTGACAACTCAATTCATATGCCTAATATAGAATACACGGGCCCTTGTGTACTAGTGTGGTGTTATTCACGTTCAACGCGAATTGGATATTGATATTTTAGGACGGGTCACATAACGTGTCATGTTTTTATGCCACCAACGCTTGAGAACACAATTCATATGCGTAATATATAATACACTGGCACTTGTGTTGTGTGGCGTGTTATTTGTGTTCAACACGTATTGAATATTAATATTTTAGGTCATGTCACATAACATGTCCGGTTTTTATACATCTTTTAAAATTTTGAAATCAATTATAACTTTGGGCACTCGATGCCTGACATCTACTGTATAATAGAGGTGTGCATGATTCGACTTGGTCTATTTTTGACCCATTTACGAATCACCATTTACATAGCGATATAAAAGTTAACACCTTTCAAAAAAGTTAAATCATGAATATTTTGGTCAAAAAAGTTAATGGAGGTCTTCAATTCAAATGGCTGGGAACATGATAAAATTAGTGAGAAGTCAAGACGGACATGGATTCTTTGAAAATGGATATTACGGCTAGGACGACATCTCAAAAAGAGGGATCCCGATCGTTACAGATAATGTATAGTAAAAATGCAATGATTTATGATTTTGTTGTTCAAAATTGAAAAATTGACGGGTCCATGTGAACCAAACCAACGATTTAAAAAAAAAAATTATTTCGATTCGATCTCGTGATTTCGCTGTTTTTTGTTCACCCCTACTAAATATGCATTTTTAGTTCTCTCGTAGTGGTAATATTTAATTTAACTTAAAGTTGTGGTATAGGCGGCAATGGTTCCATTGCTAGTGGTGCATGTGGTCGTGGTGAGGTTGTATCTGTGATTAACCATGAATTGTGCAATGAGATTTCAACTGGACAGAAATTTGAACTTCCTATTGCCGCTGACGTGATTTTTCTTCTTCTTTTTGTGTTTTGATAAAATAATAGTAGTTACTTTTTGGTGTTATACTGTTGTTGTAACTTTTTTGATGAATCAATTGTAAATAATTTCTGTCTCTTCTTTTTGTAAATAATTTCCGTCTCTTCTTTGGCTTCAATGGTGCTGAGTTATTGCAATACTTCGTTTGTAATTGTAGTTATAATACTTCGGCTGCAATGTGTTGAGTTATTGCAATACTTTGTAGCATTTGTGGTGATCATTTGTGNTCATAGTTAGTCACTGATAACACAGGTCGGTGAAGGTAGTATTTATGGTCACGAATTTGAGTTGAAGGCGGTAGTGGTGGTGCGTTGGAGGTGATGGTGGTGGTGATTGGTGGTTGATTGTGATGCTGGTCTGCGGTGTGTGCATATATGTTTGTGGTGACCTTCTGTGACCAAATATGTGTTTATTGTGATTGCTTGTCACCAATTCTGTGTTAATTGTGATCGATTGTGACTCGATCATATACGGTCACAATTAAGATTCAATTGGTCAGAGACAGTCACGCTGAACACAAATTTGGTCACAGTTAGTCACATTGAATACAAATTTGGTCACAATTAGTCACAGACAGTCACATTGAACACAAATTTTTCCAATAATTTTTTAGGAGGTGGAGGCAGGGATGGAGTGGTGGTAGGTGGATCCATGGG
>CAIGRT010150441.1:0-11008 GCA_903798405.1 Fraxinus platypoda | reverse complement strand
GAGAGAGAGTTAGATACGCGGTTGGCGGCATAGTCTTTTTCAAGCTAGGTGGAGTCTCAGGCTTTTATCGATTCGTAGATCGGAGATTGTCTAAATGGTAATAAGGAAGTGGCAGGAGTCCTATCATATAAAATAGAAAGAAGATAACTTCTGCTTGTTCTCTCTTTTCCCCAGTCAGATTACATTCAAATCGTTATTTTAAATGTCAAGATTGGCTTGGTCGTCGTCACACCACTCGCTGATGCGAATCTTGGAGGCTGGGTCGTCTAGCATTGAATACGAATAAGCTCTTCTTTCATTCCTCTTGTTCAAATGCTTTCTCTTGGATTCGGAATGGGAGCTGCACGTTAGCACTTTACTTTCTGACTTTTCCGGCATAAGAGGTCTTGTCTCTTTACTGTCCCGGTCCTCTCTCTTTGCTGTTTTAGCCAGTCTTGGTGCTTTGGGCATAGGGAAAAGGCTTATCCGCTGTTGTCGACTCTGAACGAATGCTTGAATCAGTTTCATTAAGAAAGGCGAAAAAGACCAGGCAAGCTCAGAAAGGAGAAGAGAAGCCTCGGCGTCCGCTGCTATTGATGCATCCGCTGCCATTGAATTTGCTGCTGTCTCTGACTTACGAACAAGCAGTCCAAGGCCTTACCTTAGTTCCTTATCTTTAGCTTTCGAGATGGGAATTGAAGGAGAAGCTGTGATCGGAACTTCTTTCGCTTGTTCACGACTCTCCGATGAAGGCTTTCAGGCCTAACCGCAGCTCTTTCTGGAGGAAGGACAGAAGGGCTCAGCCAGACCCGGTTCAATTCGTTTTTTGCGGGAAGACCAGGGCTGTCTTATGGCAGCGAAAAGAAAGGCTATTACGAATCGGCTCTTCCTTCTTAGAGAGATTAGCACTAGGAGTTTCTCACCCATAGGCCAATTAGCCGGAATTAGTGAAGAACAAGAAGAAGCTCTTGCCACTGTCGGGCTGTTGGTGGTAAGGGCATGGCTTAAGGAAGTTTAGTAGGGGCATCGCCCGAAAGCAAAGAAAGCAAGGGGGGCCCGGCTAAATGATTGAATTGAATTCCCGGCTCGTGGCTTTCAAGAAGAAAGTTCAAGGTAAGCGAATAGGGCTCTTTCGAGATCGAAGAATAGCCAAACCAAAGTCCTTTACCGAGGAGATTGATTTGATTTGAACAGCAGAAAAGCATTCGAACTTGAGAGATGCCTTCTTCACTGGCCAGGCAGTAAAATAGAAAAGGATCTTCCCCCGGAGCGGTAAGAAGCAAGGCAGGGGCGGTATAAGAGAAAGAAGTCAGTGCTGCTTTTGCTGTTACAGAATCTGGTCTTAGCTTAGCTGCAATCCTTCCCGCTCTAGTTCGACTAGCTTTCCTGTCACGTGGTTCAGTCTTGGTGTGAACAAAAGGCGTAAGCGCAGTTCTCTCGTTCCGGCTTAGCCTACCATACCATGGGAAGGGGCGAGCGGTGGCAGTAGGAATGGATTTGGTAATTATGTTAAGACAAGAGAGGATCCGTTCGCAGACGAGTGATAGCAGTCCATTCTCCATAGGAATGTGATCATAGGATGATTAAACCATTAGCTATTCATCTTCCCCGGGCTTCTCCAAAAGCCGATTGGGGGCATCCTGGCTTTCAAGGATTTGCGCAAAGAGGCGATTTGATCACAGCTGAACCGGTAATGTCCAATTTTGCCCTATTTGGTTTGGTCTTTAAAAGGCCCTGGCTACTTTAGCTATGAAAAGCAGCTCAGTAGAAAGGCATTTTATTAGCATTAGCAAGAACGGTTGGTAGTTGGTAAACGAAAGAAGAACTAGGCTATGGCTCAACTTGCAGCAAGTCTATACTTCCCTGGCTTAGCAGGAGGAATTGGATATAGAACCCTTTAGTCTTCTCTAAAGGGACTGAAGGAAGAGTTACGGGGGAAGGCACGAACGGTATAACAATAGGGAGGGGGCTTGCTCTAAACTTCAAAAGATATTCTCGCATTTCAGTGAACAAGGCAGTGATTCGACGATCATATAGTAGGTGTATCGCGGGTGGCTTCTCTCTTTTGGTTGTCATGAAGGGAGAAGGTCCAGCTTTACTTATTCCACTTTCTTTAGGAATGGAAAGAATCACCAGTTGATGCGGAAGAAGCGGTCTTAGCTGCTATCTTACTTCCAGAGAGTGAATTCTCTAGGGGAGGAAAAAGAAGCTCTTCTTGCTTGAGTTGAATCAGTCGAGAGTTCATCAAGAGAGGAAGATCAAGGTAGTGAAGTGACAAAAGGTGGTTCAGTGACCGATGTCAAGATTCATTCAATCTCGGGACCAAGTCTTGAGCAAATCTGGCTTGCGGTATAGCTCTATGCTTGGACTCAGGCCCTTAACTGGCTTTGTGCCTATCTGCGTGGCGGGAATTTACATGGAAAGATCCTAAGCTCTCATTTATATATAGTGTTTATCACATATGGCAGGAAAGAAATAATCGAATTTTTCGAGGAGAGGCAAAAAATTCAAGAACATTAGCTCAGCTTATTATTCTTTGTATCCAAGGGAAGGTGGGCCTCCATCTACAGGTCATGGATACCGGTAGGAATAGGGCGATAGCAAGGTTACCGAACCTGGACCTCAATAGCCTCTCCATCTACAGGTCATGGATACCACCGGATGCGGTTTTTGTTATGAACTGACAAGATCTAAGTCTCCCCTTCCGCAGCTCACTAGAGTGACTTCCGCTCACTCGGGCGCAATACCAATTGCCCCCTTCTTTCGCTTCACCTTGATGTCGCAGATCAGCTGTGTACAGATAGCCTTAAGAGGGTTTAGAGAGAGAAATAAGACAGCTACAGCTAGAGACAGTAAGATAGCTAGAGAGAGAAAAGGGCGCCCCTTACTATAACTCCAACTGTCACTGCAACAAGTTCGAAGGCAGAAGCAATTGAATCTGCAACTGGCTAGAAAACTCTTCCTGCTTAGGGATACAACCACAACCTATGGAAACTCCCAATGGCTGACTTACTCCAGCATTGCTTTGATAACTTAACTTGCTTGCTACTTAGGGACTCTAACCCCTATAAGTCGAACTCGCTCGCAGGTAGGGAGAAATGGAACTCCATGTAAGCTTTATCCAATTGGCTCACAAGAAACAGGAATGGCACGGGAAAGAGATGCCACTCTATTGTTAAGGGCAAGAACTGGTACTGCTACGAAAATCCTGCTAGACTGGCTTCCACTTATGGTATTCCTGTTTCAACACCGAAGGAATCAAAAACTGGTCAAGTAAATCATATCTGCATTCCCTTTCCTCTTTGACTCAATATCTCCCATCCCATGGCTTTCTATTCACCTATACCCTGGCTTTCTTCATAAGAAGAGGGGAATGAATGCGCTTACTTAGAACTCCTTGTCGCTCGAAAGCAGAAGCACTTCCAATGTACTAGTAAGGAACTATCACGGTATGGCTTGCATTTGCCAACTGAAAAGGAAGGGGGAACTGCTTCAAAAGGAACGACAGCTTCCACGCACTCATACCTTAAAAAGGCAGAAGGAAGACCAAGGACTGGAACTGCAACTCCAAAAGATATCTTCTCTTACTTAAAGATAGCTCGGATGAATCGACACGGAAGGAAACAGAGAGGAAAGACTTAAACAAGCTTTACCGTGCTAACCAGAGCAGGAACATCCAAATGGAAGACCAAAGGGCAAGAGCTATTTGAAAGTTGCTAAGCCATCTGTTCTGGTCTTCCTTGAAGCTGAAGTGGTCCTATCTGATGCGGGGCATAGTGCTTTCAGCGAAGCTTCTGGCGTCCCAAGAAGGACATAAGTCTAGAAAGTTAGAAAAAAGGAAGCACATGAAGCCATAGAAAGACCAAAAGAAGCATTCTCATCCCCTACAGAGCCTGTCTGGCCCCTTATAGTTCCGTATAAGATTGAGGCGCGCTCTTACTCATCAATAGGGCAGCTAGCTTTGGATCAATGCTCTCAGAAGCAAGTAGTATGCTAGGCTCTGTCCTCCCCTTCTCAGGGGGAAATTCCGCTTTGCTTATGAGAAGGTTAAGCAAGATGTGAAAATTGTCTCAACCAGGTCGAAGGCCAAAGCAGGAAGTCGTGAGAATTCTTCGCCAGCCAGCCCGCAAGAGGAAGTGTAGTTACAAGACGGCGGACGGGTAGGTGCAAAGAAAGTAGGAAGCATCTTCTTACGCCTTTCTTGCTTCTAGGCTTGCTTCATATATATGGCCAGGTCACAGGAATGCTTCTTAGGCTTACAATTCCGAGTCAACAACCGTAACTCGAGCACTTAGCCCTAGTTCTTGCTCTTTCCTTCCTTGCAAGGGGCTGCCTGTGTGCCTACTAATATTGACCTCAATGGTGCGCTAACTTGAGAACTAGGATTTGCCAAATTCGTATTATAGGGCTATGCAACAATTCGACCACTGTTACTGTACTCGATATCTCAGGCTTATCCTACGGAAATTATGGCTTCGCTTTTTCCTGGTGATGGATATAGTCTCGATGACTTTGCCCAAGTATTGCATAAAACATACATACATTGGATATTTGTTGTTTAAAAACAGGGAATTTTGTGAGCCCCTTTCCTCTTTTAGGGAAGGCTATTTAGCAAGTGAGTCTGGTCAGCATGCTCCGAAAGAGAAGACTAATTTGCAATCCCATTTTCCCCCGGATTCCGCGCTTCTTTCGAACTAGCAAATGGACTTTCTGAGCCAAGAAGGGAACTAAACTGATCAATCCAACGCAATAATCCCGGCTAGGCATCAGGCTCGAGTCGGGATCACTAACAGAATAAGAAATCAACTGAGTTTCCCTTACTAAAAACAAAGAAAGTAGGGTATAGGATAACTTCCTTTCAAGGAAATAGGATTCTTATTCTTAACCTAAGGATACCGAAAGAAAGACAACAAGACTTGAAGCCTGAAAAGAAGAAGTTTGCTCTTCCGACCCAACCGGCTTTTGCGTGCTATTCCTTCAGACCTGGTTCAGGGCTAATATAAATAAAGCACTAGCCCGAGGCTTACGTAGTGAAAAAGGGCTTTAGCGGCTCTTCTCCTCAACCTGTTCAATTGGAGCTAGCTATAGCACGCACTTTTTCTATGCTTTATTTACTTACTATTTACTATAGAGGCGGAGTTCCCCCTCAACAACTTGACCCTACCTACCAACAGACTTTAGTACTACTTACTCTCCAGCCGGTCCTTCTTCGGCCACTTCTTCGAACGATTATGAAAGAGTTGGAAGGCCTTCTGCCAATTGAGAATGATCCATTAATATAATTAATATCAAAATAAAATGAAAAATATTTTTTTGAGATGGAAGCCATTACTAAGAGTTACACGACTTTTGTCGAAATGATGAGCCTGCTCCCCCTGAAAGTCTCAACTACCTGAGGCTAAGGCGGATTTGTCAACGGCGGTGTTGCTGGCAATGATTATAATAGCTATGGCCTTTGCTCAAACCTACCTGATTAGAAAGATAAGGCGCCTTGACTTAGCCACCTTCAGTTCCCGAATAGAAAAAAGAAGGATCTCCGGTTTCAAAAGCCCTAGATATAGATGTCCGGTAAGTGCTTCCTTGGATTAAAGCACATTCCGGGAGTGAAAGGCCATAGGGCTCATAGACATTTTATATTTCCGATCTTTCCTTTATGGTAATAGGGGGATCATAGATCTCTCTTTTCAAACAAACAAAGTTGGCAAAGTGAGAACGCTGGTTCCGCAATAACCAAATCAATCCAATTCTCAAGGGGAGAGGGGTCCGTATCCATTTTGGGACTTAACTTAAGGATTTAGGGATCCCTCAAAGGACCGGGTTCAGGCTCAACCAAGTCTTCGTCCACTTGTTCTTGAACCAGATCCATGCCTTGGGCTTGAGTCCCAGCTTCGGTAGGAGTCCAAACAGCATTATCCATTTCTAATTCCTAATTCTCATATTTATATTATTTATTATTTGACGATTGTGTTCTCGAAGACAACTTATAGCAGGCTCGAGAGACCTCTCCCTTAATTAAATTCCTCGATCCGGTTGGTGATGACCAGCTACCCAGTCCGATTTCTGGTTATTCTTCCCGATATTGGGGGAAGACCAGCTTAGCCCGCTACATCAAAGATTCTTTCTGAGTCGGATATTAGTATAGATGGACTCCGGATGAGCCGACAACAGTGACTCTCTCCGATGTCCGGGCGCCGGGCTGGTTTATGGCTGAATTCTGCGAGGAGAGGTTTTTCGATGCTTATCGAAGCGCTCCATCTTTGAGGAGTTTTTCAGTTTCTTCTTTCAGGGTCTATGCCCGTACCCGGATGCGGCTGGCGAAGGAATGAAGCTACTCACTATTGATCGACGAAGTGAGGTTTGTTCTTTGGCTTTACCACTAACTGAAAGGTAAGACTCCTTAATTGAATGAATGACAATAATCTGTTGAGCTTGGGTTTGGTGTCGCCCCGGTTGTGTAGTTGATGAGCTCCCGAACTAGTGAATTGAATGGAATGATTCCTCTCCCTTGGTTGCCTTCACTGCCTGGAGAAGGCAAAACCCATACCTTTCGAGTCGGGGATGTTAGAAAGTGAGAAATGAATTGCTGCAGTAGCAAGGGTTATTAGCACTTTAGGAAGGGAAAACAAGAGTTCGTGATTAACGGGGCTAACGGTTAAGAATGCCATCAGAGTCCTCTATCTTTCAATCTCGTATAAAAGAGATAAGACAGAGGTTTTCCAAGGAGTTAGGAAGCCAAGATCTTTGATTCCATATCACGATCTAAAAGAGCAAATGTAGTTGCTGAGCTTTTCCGTAGTTCGAGTTATAGGGGATACTCCTCCCCTCAGGGGCTAACCTATCTTCTTAAGGTTCCTCTACATTCTTTTTCTTAGCGGTCTGAAAGAGGAGTGAGGTTGCTTGCTAGGGTTACTCACGTCTCAGAAGGAGGAAGTGGCAATCCGTCTTTTAGAATGTAGCTGTTGCTGGGCGAACCCATTACTAAAGGAAGAAGGCTTTCGGAGTTATTGTCCTTGGCTTAATAGCCTAATTACCCATATAATATAGGGGACTCCCCGGCAAGCGAAATCCTCATCTGCGGATTCTCGAAGAGGCATAGAGTCCTTCGTTCGAAGAGAGACTGGTGCCTTATCCTATAATACCCGGGTCTTGTTAAAGGCCAATCGCTCTTAGTTTGACCTTTCAAGGTGTAGTGAAGATCTTTGCCAGCGGTCCCGAGCGTAGCTAAGAAGGGCATCAGTCTCAGTAGTTGCAGTCAGCGCTTTCGCCCCTGTATAAAGAATATCAGGGTTTTTCCAGATAGAATTCCTACGACATAAACTGTCGAATCTAAAGCGCTGCGCCCCTCACTCAGTCTTAGACTTAGAAGGCGCAAATTGAATTGGTGCAAGAGGTAGTCAGATAGGGTTCTTATCGCTCTTGGGAAGTTAGGGGTTTGGGAGTTGTTCCTTGTTCTTAATAGTAGGTTTTCGTGCCAGTCCAATAAGATCAGGAAGAAGTGTGAATCGGCGGAGCTCCGAGTGTTCTAGGAGTAGTAGGGGCGCATCTAAATATGTTACTGCCCGTATGAGTACATCTTTGATTGCTGTTCTCCCCCTATTGGCGAGTGTTGGATATTTGATCCTACCGAAGCTACTTAGTTGTTGAGTAGCCAATGAGCTGAGCTCTGGGTCGAAGCTGCTAGACTAGAGGATGTCCTCTATCTCATAAGAGGAAAAAAATCGGTCATAAAATCGTAGTGGCGCAATCCTGACTTTCGGCCTTCCCGGTTGAAGGGCAAAGACAAGTTTCTTTCACCGCGATTACTGGATTTCCCGGTTCTACATAAGCCTAGATATAGTGTAAGCAAGCAAGGGGGCGAAGCGGTAAGCAAAGCAAAGATCAATTGAGAATATAAGGATAGGTTGTAAGCTACGAATCACGAGTTATGGGTTATGAGTTCAGCTCTTTCTTCTACTTGATGAAAGACTCAGACTGCCGAGGAAAGAGACTGATGCTACTAACGGAATGAGACTACTACTAGCGAGACCAAGACAAGGTTGAAAGAGAAAGATCACAAAGATTTCGTGATCCGCTGCCGAACTTATTCCAATTCCAAGATCTCGGATCGAATCGGTATTGATATACCGATATCCCCTAATAGGTGTTCCCTCCGCTGTTTCAGGGGCGACCTGTGCGTAACAAACGGGTTTATTCATTACAGGGTTGGATTCGGTCTAGGGTTCATCATGAAATCGGGGTCCTTACTTTTATGTTTCGAAGATCTTGGGTACGTCGGGGGACTGACTCCTAAGGCTGATCCCTCTACTTCTGCTGCAGCTGTTGTAATTGATTCTAAGGCTCTTCGAGTTTACCGACTCTACGGGTAAACCCCTACGAGTCTAAGGACTCTTCGGTCACCGGAAAGTCAAAATACTTTATGGCTTTCTATCTTCTATCCTTCTCGATGGGGCTGATGAGGCCTGGGATAGATAGGCATTACCCCTAACCGGGTACTCCTATGGAGATATACATGCCCTCTGGATACGACCCAAGAATCAACCCTTATCTATCTTCCTAGTCCCCTTGTCTGAGGGTATAGTAAGATGAGATAGATTCTCTGGGCCTAAGTCGATCCTAAACCTAAAAGAGTCTCTTCGATCTGGATACAGAGGCTACATCTAGATAGAGAGAAAGAGGTAGTCTCACAGCGAGGGCAAGATGAAAGATATGGCGGCATCATATATAAGATGCAAGTGTAACCGCTTCGACAAATGCGCTTAGCTAGCTCAATCCCGTTGCACCTACATCGGCGGATAGGCACTCCTGGCCATCGTTACATAGGCTCCTCCTTTCAGCTAAATGGAAATGCGGGACCGTCCGTGATCGCTATCGATCACGATTGTGGCAGTCTTAAGTGACTGGGCAAAGGCGGGTTCAATGTAGCTATTGGACGACAAGGAAGGATGCGTTCATCTGTGGGAAGCTGGATGAACAGGATTCGCGAAGTGATCCAACCGGCCTAGCTAACCGGTAATCAAATGGCCGATTCTGCAAGTGATCAGTAAGCCTTTCGTTCTTCCCATAGATCTAAATAAAGTCTATGAAAGTTACTATTGGAACCACCGATCTAAATATCAAAACAGCCGTGAGCTTCTGGGCTGCCTTTTTTCGGAGTAACACATGGCTCCTTATGTCATGAGCAAGAAGAGTACTGGCGAAAGAAAGCAGACGAAGGAAGTGACGAGGGAGTTCCGGTATTTGTCCGCTGTTGTATTCATTGACAAGATGGGAAGGTTCGCGATTCAATTGATGGGGTTCTTCTTCATAACAGTGTTCATGTTTGCACCTTACCATCACTGGACTCTACCAGACAACCGAATTGGCTTCATTGTGATGTACTCATTCACCTTCTTCTAGTTTTTGAAAAGCGGCGAAGCTTGTAAAAAATAGAAAAGTTTTCTTGTTATTCGTAGAGGGGTCGCGGAATAATATTGGGTTCGAATCCCATAGCCCCGATGTGGCGAAGAAGATTAGAAGATTTGCTTGGAATGAGATTTCGAATTTTGTTGATCCTTCTCAGTAGTTCAGTAGCAATAGGGTTCGGGCGTTTTCTAGGAGCAGAAGGAACCGCTATGATAGGTACAAATCTACTCCTTTGACTTTTTTTACTTATTTTAGGCTTAATCGTTCTCTTCCGTCGTTATTGTTTTCGTTTGAAAAAGCTGTACGGCTTTCGACTTGTCTTTATTATATATATATCCATTCTATTGTGTTGCTCTTTCTTGTCCTATTTTATCCGCCTTTACTTACTTTCCCGCTTAGGTATGAATTTTTTTTATCCTTGTTTTATTTTGAGTATGGTGGGAGCACTGCCTCTTCCGGCTCCTTCCGACCCATCAAGCTCATCCTCGTGGACGGAGGATTCATTCGAGAATCGGGATCTCCAGATCCGGGAGATGAAACATCAGGCTTATTCTCTTTTTCGCGAAGTGCTTTCTGAGCATCCTTCCTTGGCCGAAAAGGCCTACTACAATCCTAAAGAAGCCTTTATCGACTTCTTTAGGGAGAAGCGGGACGAGCTGGATACCCACCTAGAGTGGAGCCCGGCGGAAAGAGACAGGAGAGAAATAGTATTTTTGGATAGTATTTCCCAAGATCTCAGAGGGCAAGGCCCCTACTCTCTATATATGAAAAAAATTCTTGGGCTAGAATAAGCCTTCCTTACGTACTGGAGTTATAACATTTGAATTTCTCTGACATTCTACGTTCCCGAAACGGATCCTATCAAATATTTCACATTTTCTATGATCATCTCTATTTCAGGTATTTGGGGAATCCTCCTTAATAGACGAAATATTCCTATTATGTCAATGCCAATTGAATCAATGTTATTAGCTGTGAATTCGAACTTTTTGGTATTTTCCGTTTCTTCGGATGATATGATGGGTCAATCATTTGCTTCATTGGTTCCAACCGTGGCAGCTGCGGAATCTGCTATTGGGTTAGCCATTTTCGTTATTACTTTCCGAGTCCGAGGGACTATTGCTGTAGAATCTATTAATAGCATTCAAGGTTAAACATGACTCCTAGAGAGTTACCAAAATACGAAGTTCTTTTCTCCTTTCGTTCTCTTCTTTCTTTTTGATTTGGACTTGGTTGGCAGGATCAGGGCCTTTCTCGCTGGGCGAGCGCATCCGATTCTAAAGTCCTTTCCTAAACCACTTCCCGTTCAGTTGCTGAAAGATAGAGATAAGGCTTTCTAAATGAGATTGAGTTCCACGAATATGCAGGCTAGAAAGATGCTATTTGCTGCTATTCTATCTATTTGTGCATCAAGTTCGAAGAAGATCTCAATCTATAATGAAGAAATGATAGTAGCTCGTTGTTTTATAGGCTTTATCATATTCAGTCGGAAGAGTTTAGGTAATACTTTCAAAGTGACTCTCGACGGGAGAATCCAGGCTATTCAGGAAGAATCGCAGCAATTCCCCAATCCTAACGAAGTAGTTCCTCCGGAATCCAATGAACAACAACGATTACTTAGGATCAG
>CAIGRT010150432.1:0-11853 GCA_903798405.1 Fraxinus platypoda | reverse complement strand
TTTTGATTTCATTTTGTGTTTTGTGTTTTTAGTGTCCATTTTGAGATAGTTGAAAATGCGTTCTTTTTGGTATTTTCAAAAATTGTTTTAAAAAAAATAGGAAATAGAAAATAAATATGTATAAATTAGGAGGTTTAAGGGCAATTCAGCAATTTTGTTCGTTGAACTGTTAGTGATGACTGTTTCCCAATTTTGTCTCCGAAGTGAAGTGAATACTCGAAGGTGTTTATAATTAGGATAGTAAAAATATCCACATATATATATGTATATATGTATGTTATGTGTGTGTGTGTATCATGTTGTTCTTTAGGCCCCGTTCGGGAGGGATTAAAAGCCAATTAAAATTGAAAATATGGTCGTTATTGGGTCCCACCCGTCTAATAAAAGTCAACAATAACGACTATATTTTCAATTTTAATCTGCTGTTAATCTCTCACAAACAAAATATGATATATTGGGACTTTGAAATCTTTAATATTGTTTCCACCCTCTGACAAGTTGAACAGTGTTCTCCTAATCTCTATTTTCCGTGGCGAGTAAATTTCAGCTGCTGCCATCCTGAACATATTAAGGCCCCGTTCGGGAGGGATTAAAATCCAATTAAAATTGAAAATATGGTCGTTATTGGGTCCCACCCGTCTAATAAAAGTCAACAATAACGACTATATTTTCAATTTTAATCTGATTTTAATCCCTCCTAGTTTGACAAATCTAGCAATAAAAGTATAAATAGTATTGTATATCCTACGATGCACTTGCTAACTTTCTTAGTGAGTTTCTGATGATAGTAAAAGGTGTCGTGTCGCTCCTTAATCAATTTAACAAGATTTTTTAACTAAACTTGAGATTTTTACAATATATGAATCGAAATAAAATAGGTACGAGCTAAGCGTTTTGAAATATCCCCAAATTCATGCCCATTTCAAGAGGGAAATGGCCCCTTTTATAGGCGAAGCTTCCTCACCATGCCGCCTCAATCACTTCAAGCTACAATGCTCTTTCTTGGGTGTGTGATTTTCAGGCGGTGAGGTTACTCTAATTGGTGTGGAAGGGCAGCGCTTGGGACAAAATGATGACCTAGGATTGATCTCCGACTCTAGGTTGTCTTGTCAAAAGCTCACATCCATGATGGTGGTGATAGTGTAAGTAGGGAGATAATTAAGAGCCCGTTTGGTGCACATTAAAATGAGAGAATGTATTTTTTGAAGTGATGTGATGGGGAATATGTGGTTGAAAAAGAAGGAAAAGTTATTGATGTGATAGAAAATATTATTTCATTGAAGGATGTGTGGTTGAAAATGAGTAGAAGAATGAGAATGAAAAAAATAATGTGGATCAAACAGAGGCTTACTTTTAAAGCAATCATTAGTTCTCTCATTCTCTCACTCCGAGAATATTTTCCCTTTGTGTTCGAAGTGGTTTTTATCAATCTTTAATGAGATCATGTGACCATTTCTATTCACCCATGAAACTTTCCGAGATGAGTGTCAACTTAAATATCTCTCGCATACATGTCATCCGAAGTGTATTGTGCTTCTTCGATTGTAACATTTTCTATTGAATGAAAGTTAAGACTTTATTTTTTGTAGAATTATATATATATATTGCCTTTTTTTTTATATTATTATTATTATTATTTTTGTATTAATAAACTTCTCTCGTGCATATTTGATACGATAGTCTTAATAAAATATCAACAAATATCTTACATTGTCAATGTTCGTTTAAATCATTTGGCAAACCAAAGTATATAGTTCAAGAAGTAATAAGTTAACTTGATAATTTATAATTTCAAATTTTTAATAATGAATTCAACCGAATTATTACTTGAATTTAATCTTAAAATCTTACCATTTTAGAACTACTATATTAATGATTATATTTGAAATTACTATAGATGGTTTTCCTATTTTATCTATCAAGATTAATTTTACACAATGTCAAAATACTTATTTTGATAGGATTATTATTTTATTGCACAAACTAATTTATTTAAAATTGAACAAAGTTTCCTTTTTCTTATCCTCAGTAGTTTCATTTCTGAGAGTTGAGAAAATGAAAGCACGTCTATCTCTATAACAACTATGCATTCTGAGTTGTGCAGTGAGAGAGGAGTGATGTCTGCTCAGCAAAAATTGAGCATTCACCCTGCAATACCCAGTAAATGAGAATGCAATTACAAAACACCACAACAAATCTGCAAGGAAAAGAAAGTTGGTCAAGTTTAACCACAAATCTCTGGACAGAATTATTTTCAAATTAGTTCTAAATGTCAAACAAATTTACAGTCAGTTCCTATTTCATAACGACGACAAAGAAGCGCTACTCATAGCACTTGGTCGGGTGTATTACAACACAGATTGTAGGGTTATAGAGAAACCTATCTTGAGAAGTTAAAACGGAACGGGTACATTTTGGCTCCCATCAAACCGTCTCTAAATGCGATTGCTCTGAACGAATCTTGATATGACAAAAACTTGATTTGAGAACAGTACCTCAGCTTGAACCAGTTGGAACAGTCATAAAAGATGTAAAGGTTTATGGATGGTTAAAAGGATAAGAGAATGAAATCCAACATACCCTCTTTTCATCTTTCACCACCTTCAAGTTCTTCTTGATCCTCGATTTGAGTGTCTTCTTTATTGCTCATTTCACCCCCTCCTTCGCTATTTTCACTACTCTGCCGAAAGAGAAGTGCAGTAGATGAGAAATCGTCTTCATCAAGATCCTCTTCACTTTCATCACCCCTTGGTCCAGAAACCATATCAGCATTCATCCAAGATGGACACTCATGGATAGCTCCGAGCGCAGCAGGAAACCGGGAGTTTGATGAAGGGCTCGAAGCACGAGATGATACTTTGGTCAAGTTTGTCTTCGAGCAAGAGCACTCAGGAACTGGGAACGAGAGAAAAGAGAACGGTTTTGATATTGTGGATTCCTTAGTTAATCCATCGACTATGTTTTTTCTAAGATGTCTGCGTACTGATGTTATCCATGTATGATTGGCTTGGTAAAATTGATCACGAATCTCTTCTAAAAGCTTGACGATTTCTTTCCTATATTGCAGGAAGAAAAAAATAATAATAAAGAACTAAATTAGAAGAGGAACCCGTCTTAGAAGATAACAGAAAAGAAGATGGTTACAAGAACCCTAAAATAAATATTTAAAAATGACGAGTTGGAAGAAGAATTAGACTCAAAAGACGAGGAACATAGGACTCAAATAAAATTCTCTAGAATGGTAAAATTACCTGTCGAAGCGGTATGTTTTAGAGGCAGCAGATTGATAGAGTCGGTGTCCCATTACCAGGCTAGCAAAATTTGGGCTTCCTTTACCATCACGATCAAATCCAGGAATGAACACATCTGCTTCCACACAGATCGTGTAGTCTATTGCTTCCCATAGCAATTTATGAGCATTGGTTCTCAACTCCGTGACTGTACTTTCCGGTTCATTGTCACTCTCGGCTACCCATCCCCACCAACCTTCGATATTGTATGTTTTTGGACGTGCAGGTGGTGGTGGAAGTGGTCGAGGACGTGGTCCGGAAGTTTTCCATGCTTCCTTTTTTTTTTCTTCTTTAGCTGGAGGGGACATTTTAGGAGATTTGTCGACAAGATTAGCTTCACGGCCATACATTTGATTCAACTCCCATGGCATGCTTAACAAAGTTCTATCTACAACATTCTCAAACATAGCGTGGAGAGGAATTAATTTCTTCTGTCCACCAAAGACCTCTCCCCCAGATACGTAAATAATTGTGTCCCGTGAGTAGCCATATGCTCGAAGAATTATACCAACCTGTAGAAAAGCTTCATTTGACCATAATGAGCTCCTATTTGTGCTCCATTATTCCACATTATAACGAGAGGAATAGTAATTTTTTTGAAGAATGTATGGCTAAAAAAGAAGGAAAAGTTTTTAAATTTACATATAATATTATTTTATTGGAGAATGTGTGATTGATAAGAAGAGAGAGAAAAACGAATTTTAATTTAATGGGGGCCAAACAAGAGCTGAGTTGTGCTCCTAGATGATTTTCATTCAAGAAGTTACCTTCTATGAAGTGACTAAGGGCATGTTTGGCTAAGCATAAAGGTTTACTTACAAGTAAATAAGTTTTAATGATTAAAATTGGAAAAAAGCAACTTATTTTGACGATAAGGTAATACTTACTTTCAAAATAAGTAACTATTTTCACGTAAAAAGTAAGAAAACAGTGACTTATCCGGACATGCCTTAAAAGTAACTTTTACTTACTTTTCAGTAGCTGGATATGCCATAAATGATTTCAATCATCAACAGATATCATATACCAGCTTCCAATTGTCCTTGTATGAACAACATATGTGTGATCTAACATTCTTCCCAGCAGTCAAGATTTCAACCACTCTTCCACCACACTATTTCCCGAAAACCGAAAAATGAAAAAGATCCCCCAGGGAAGTCGGGAAACCAGTATGAGGTGAATTTAGGCAGCAATTTAAACAGACGCTCCGTTTTTTGAAGAGGTAAAACACCAATGGATTCTAAAGATCTAGGTTCAAATAGCATACTACCCAACAAAAATTAAATAACCATTGGCATGTTTGGTAAGGCGGATTTGCACATCCTAGACAGTATTAAGTGAATATTGGCAAAGCTGGTCAAAACATACTTCTAATACACACATTTAATAATACCCACAACTACCACCCACCTATTATATACACATCCCACAAGGCATACAGCTTATTATCACTTATAAGCACTTTCAACCATGCTATAAGAAATACTTCCTATCAAACATTCCTATGATTATAGTGTTACGATGGTAGGGTACCACAACACTAGCATAAACTCTAGAGAAAACGGAGACAATTAAAACGGGGGGAATACCTCCTCCGGCATCAATGGACATAACCCATTAAGACGTTGTTCGGCCGAATCCACTGAAAGGTTCCCCTTGACAATTCCGCGTTTTATCATCCATGCTCGCTTATGTTGGATGAGTTCAGTATGTACATCCTGCGGGAGAATCCAATCACAAATTTCATCTCTGTGATTTTAAACTAAAGCATTAAGTAAACATTAATCAATCACACGTCCAAAACTTGTAAAACACACCTGAAAGAGTTCGGCACAGCCATAATACGCTAAAGCATCTCTAGTCATTCCTGGATCGTAGGCTATAAATGGCCTCCCAGAAGCTCTCAACCTGCATATAGAGTACAAATAAGCAGATAACTACACATCTATCTCCTTAATAAGTATAACAATTGGAAGTAATAGTTGACCTGTACAGAATTTTTGCGGCAAGTTCCCGGACCTCGTCTCTCAACCTTAGAGCATGAAAAGCAACCCTACATCGGAGTCTTTGATACTCTTCAAGATTTGGTGGAAGTACAGGCTGAGACGAATATATGTTCAATATCACAATCAATAGAAAAAATAAAGAAATTTTTTAACTTAGGCTGTACACTGAAGACACTTCAATCAAATGTCAGCAAGAAATTACAAAATTTTCAGGATCAATGTGGAGGACTTGAAAAAGGTGTAATGAACTAAAGCGGATTAACATGCCACGCAGATTATGTGATCCATAGATATCTACTAGTATTA
Source organism: Fraxinus platypoda (assembly GCA_903798405.1). Classification (NCBI taxonomy): domain Eukaryota; kingdom Viridiplantae; phylum Streptophyta; class Magnoliopsida; order Lamiales; family Oleaceae; genus Fraxinus; species Fraxinus platypoda. The sequence continues at coordinate 6,251 of CAIGRT010150432.1, read as the reverse complement.
ATGACAAGTTATACAGAATAGTTAGGTCGTTAAAGGACAATATCCATATAATGAACATAGCAGAAATGAGGATGTTAAACCATACTTGATAACATAAGAAAAAGGTGTCAACAAATGAGTATAAACTCAGGGAAATACGGTTTAGATAATTGAGCTGCGTTTAAAATAGCCCAATATTCCCTTAACATTCTGTGCTATAGGGGAAATCAGTTCAAAAAGGGGAGACTGGAAAAAAGCCCACAAAGGGCAAGACAAAGTAATGTTTCCTCTGCCACCCATGGCTTATGCTCTAATGGTCAAGGCATGAGATTTGACATCAGAGAGTAAGTTTTGAAACCCCTAATGAAATCCTCACATGGGTGCTTTTGGAGACAATGGTCTCACATAGGCCAGATAGATCTCATTCATAAGAGCAACCGAATCTGAGTAGAACGAGCTAAAAATTACGTGATTGCAACATTTAAAGCATGTTGGGAAGTGTTTATAAACGGTTTAAATTACAAATAGATAGAAACAAGTGGTCGATAAGTGGGTAATACTTGTAGGTCAATTGAAATATGTGGATAAAAAATTACTTGAGTGTTTGTAGAGTTTATAAACATGAGCCAAACATAGGCTTATTTCATTGGTCCTTTAGTAACTAGGGCGGATCAAATGGAGTAGCAAGAATTTATATTGTAGATCCAGAATCTAATAAATATGAAAATTTAACTTATTGTTGTTGTGAACGGGATTATTAAGCAATTGATAGCCGATTATTATTCCTTTACTTACAATAGCTGAAAGCCTCTACAGCACAAACAGAAACGACGAAAGGAAAATCGGCAATCTCCAACTTCATCAAATAGCACAAAAGTTAACCAAAGGTTGACTTATTAATATTTCATGTAACTATTAAAATCATTCATGTTCAAGAACTGTTTATAAACCTAAGGATCAGAATTGGCATCAGAAGACAGACATTACCTGCAAGCATCCACCATCAGCTACAACAATCTCGACCACCGAGTGCCTAGCCAATACTGGCAGAACATAATGCAGATAGAAAGATGGAGATGACGTGCTGGATACTCTAAAAGAAGGAATTTCCTTCTTTCTCCTTGATCCTTTCAGATTCTTTGGAAGTGTTTTGACAATTTTGACATCTTCTGCTAAAGCAGACATGAACTGATCCTCATTATAGAGGTAGGCAAAACTCTTAAACTCTGTGCTGCATAAAACATGAGGAGTTACAAGATTGATGGAAAAATAGTATATAAGTTCAAGAAACTGAAAATTAAAGTATCCAAAAACTCTATTTCATAAGGGAAAGCTACACCATTGGTCCACAACCTATTGTGCGAGTAGCAAGTTGGTCTAACTAGTCCTAGCAATGGAAATTGTCCAAATATTTAAATAAAGTGATCTCATGGCCGTCAAGTGTCCAACATTTTGAAGCAAGTTTTGTTTTCTAACTTGGTTGGTGCCAGGAAATTTGAAGTCAAGCATGTTTCCATGAGATGACATAACAATTTAACACTATCTCTGTCGTTTGTAAGATTGATTGTGCAACTATAATGAAAGGCCGAAGAACAACTTTCTACTTGAGCAATAGGTTGGGCACCCATTTTGCGAATTTCCCTAATTGTTCGTATAGTAGGAAAACGTCATGAATAAGGTATAGAAATCTACCTAATTCCCTTGCTGCTTGTCGTGGATTGAATCTCAGGAATGACCAACGTAGCATTGAGCAGTCGAGAAACCACAACAATATCACAAATCTTACAGCAAAACATAAACCTTATTAGCAGATTTTGAGGGAAAATTAGTCAAATCCATAATAATTTTAACATATCCTCACCGAGTTCCTGATCTCATTAAAACCCCCTCTTACTTTTACAAAGATGAATCCATTTGTTTGCAAAACTGGAGCTGCAAGATTATAGTTCAAACACAATAAATCGCCCCGGATTGTAATATCTAAACTAGATGCCTCGAGACATGATAAAAAGATAATTACCAGCTCACATAAGTTGCAAAGTATCAAATGACATCACAAAGGAGAAAAACTTCAGTAAACTAAATTAGATACAAGTTCAGAATTCTAATGTCAAATAAATCTCGTGATCAGAGCCACGAGACCATTAGGTGAATCCCGAGTTTACAATGATATATGAATGGATAATGGATTGGACGAGATCTAACCCGGATAGTTTCCCCGGGGATTGGCATAAGGATGTAAAGATTCAAGATGCTTTATCGGCCCCCAAAGTCTTCTCTGTAATGCACTCTGCATAAGAGAGAAATTATGAATTCAAAATAACAGTTATTGCCAAACAAAATTCTCTAAGGGGTGTGCACAACTTTTTAGAAAACCAAAAAATCAGCCATAATTATGATATAACACAATGAGAGGGAATTTACATTGGAACTCTAAAAGGAGAGTTCAAAACTCAAAAAGTAGCTAAATGAACAACAAAAAGTTGTTATTGACCCACACCAATAAGACTTGAATATTCTGGAAAACAGTAATACTTTTTTTCTCCAGATTAATATTAAACTTTTATGGTTTAGTGTAATTCAAGCAAAATCAAGAAATTACAAGAAAAAGAACCTCAGATTCAAAGTTTTAAACATGCAGAAAACTTTATAGGGCTAAAACAAACGAAATTACAGCTTAAACAGAGTAAAAATATGAGATCTTCGAGTTGCACATTACAGTGGTGGAAAGATCTGCAGTGTCAAAAATGGGCCTCCAAGAGAAAATGGTGATGGAAGATTGATACTCAGAGAGAGCAGTCCCAGCAGTGTATCTGGCAAGAAGAAAGTGTGTGAAGAGAGAGAAAGTTGATAGAACAAGGCCAACCAGGCCAACCCATTTCAGCTTTGACTTGAACACCACCGCCTTTCCCTCGCCGCTTGCGGCAGCGCTGCTCATTATGGGCGGCACCCACTTCATCCTCGGATTTTTTCAGAGAGAAAGGGAAGAGATTGGGATAGTGGTTGGGGGTGCGGGGTGAGAGGAGTGGTTAATGAGAAGTCAAAGAGTCCATCAAAGATGGTGACGCGACTTTGTTGTACCAAGTGCGTGGTTACTTCAAACATTAGTGTCTGTCTGCTGTTCATACACTGTTTTAAGTGCCATTCCACTCTCTGTTCCGGAGCGTGAAACACAAACATAATGATAAAGTGTTTGAATATTAGCCCTTGTTTGACCTATATTCTTTCAAAACTCATTTTCAACCACACTTTTTTTAATAAAATAATATTTTCAATCACATCAATAAATTTTTCTTACTTTTTAACCACGTATTTCACATCATATCACTATTTAAAATATATTATTTCTTCGATAATATTCATCAAATACAGCCAAGGTCCATACCTAGTCCGTCTCGATATAAGTGTCAAAACGTGTAAAGCACTTCCAAGAGAACTAGCCCCGACAGGGTATTAAAATCATTTTTTTAACAAATTTTGAAATTTTTTGATAAAAACATGTTATTGAAAAATTGTGAATTCGATAAAATACATGATTAAGATCATGTTTAAGCCCTATTTTTACAAAAAAAAATACATTTTGGAATAGTAATTTGATGGAGAATGTGTGATTAAAAAATAAGAAAAAAATTGAATTTGCGTATAATATTATTTTATTGAATAATATGTGGTTAAAAATAAGAGATATAAAAATATATTTTAGAAATAATGAGTACCAAACAATGGCTAAAATTAATTTTTAATTTTGACTTAAATTCTAATCCCTACCAAACAGAGATTTAATCATTCAGAAGTTGAGTTGTGAGACAATATGTTTAAACTTCTAGTAATTTGATATTTAAAAAGATTGGATGAAAAATTTGATTATGTTTTAAACTGATAAATGATATAGTGTCATGTGACATTATATAATTCATTTATAAATCATGATGTACATGTAGTAAGATCCTTAGGATTTTGGAGTATGCATCATACCAACAAGAACTCGTATTTAGAAAAAGAAGTAAAAAGACGATTTAGCTCTTTTTCTTTAAATTAATTTTTAATCACATATTTTACGGGATACATAATTTTCAACTATTATTTCATTAATTTTTATCAAAATTTACTAAAATCTTAATTTTTAGCTAAATTAAACAGGGTCTCAAGAAAATTGAGTTTTGCAAGCTCGATATAGTCTAAATCGAGACCGGATAATATTAAGCCTTTGAGCCACATTTTTTTTCGTCACATTGCATTTTTGAACGGTGATTTAATCTCATTACAATCACACATTTTTCAATAAAATAATATTACACGCAAATTCAAATTTTTTACATATTTAGGCACTAAAATAGAATAGTTCAACCAATAATGATTTTCTCATGGCACTTAAAAGTTAAGAATAAGTTACAAAAGAGTTCAGTCTACTATCAGTTATGATTTTAGATCGATTTGAACAATCCAAACTAGGTGAGTCATCTTAGAACTCGATGTCCCGACCCACTTCGACAACATTGCTTAAAATTAGATCATGTTACGCCTTTAATGTATATGAAAAGGACCCCTGTTAATCTCGTGCTGCTAATTTTACAACTATTAAACATCAACCACGTGAATATTAAAATTAATTACGTAAATTTTTTTGGTCCAAAGCCTCTTTCACCAATAGCAACAAGATGTGTCTGATGTAAATGGGAGGCGCGTGCAACTGGATTTCCCTGTCTTAAGAGATCACGTGACCAGAGTTCCTTTTAAATGGAATATAGAATCCAGAGGAAAACATAGCCCCTGTTTGGCCACCATTCAATTTTAATTCATTTTTCTATCTCATTTTATCAATCACATATTTTATCAATAAAATAATATTACACATAAATTTCAAAAAAAAAATCTTATTTTTTAATTACACATTCTTCAGAAAATACTATTTTAAAAATTTATCGTTTTTCAAATAGTGGAGCTCAAACATGGGCATAAATGCGCTGAAAATATTTGTCCAATAAAGTAATAATAATGTGAGTGCGGAAACTTTTGCAACTTCACTATGGCCCATAAATGGGGATACTTTTGAAAAGTATCATCATTAGAGGTTAAGGAAAAAATGGATACTACAGTCCCAAACTTTCTACTTAGCCTAGGGAATTCAATATGGCTCGTCGGTTCAGACGACTCGTGACTCGATCCGAAAAAAGTTCAAGCTGGGTCTGCTCGTGGCTCGATCGGCTCGAACCCAACTAGCCCGTGACGAGCCGGCTTGAGTAAAAATAAATAAACAAAATTCAGTTGCCTTATTTTTTTTTAAAGTTTTTTTAATTTTAGCTGTATTTTTTTTTTATATGTTAATATTTAGTTATTATGGATAATATGTATAAATTGTACAAATTTTAAATTCATTAAAAAAAATTTAGATTTGCAACGAATTTAAAAAAAAAAAATCAAGCCGACTTGGCTTAGGCCAAAAAAAGCCCGAAACATTTTTACTCGAATCGAGCCTGAGCTCCGAGTTTCGGCTCGTTGACACCTCTAACTTAGTCTCTGTTTGGGCTCCATTTTTTCAAATTATAATAAGAAAAATAGTAATTTTTTGAAGAATGTGTAGTTAAAAGAAGGAAATTTTTTTAGGTTTATATGTAATATCATTTTATTGTAAAATGTTTGGTTGCTAAGAAGAGGGAGGAAAATAAATTTTAATTTAACGGGTCGAACAAGAGCTTAATTGTAGCTTCTATGTCAACATTTCATTTGTGACATTTCAAACTTTTCAATTGATTGCAGCAAGGACAAATGGACGGTTTTTCCCATGAAATAAAATAAAAATGAGAAAAACATAAAAGTAAATTAACTTCTTTCGTTTGAGTGGGGTTGGAGTGGATAATTTGGGACTCTGGTTATCATTTTTTCTTGGGTTAAGGGACATTGATTTCTTATACTCATCATACTTATGGCTAAGGATAGGTACTCAATATTTGAAAAAAAAAAAAACCCAACTGGTCCGCGTATATAGAATGAAGGGTTAAAAAGCTAAATGGTCGATGTTAATATTAGGGTGTGTTTGATTGCAAGGGTGAAAAATGGGTGGAAAAAAAATAATTTACAGGGAAAATAATTGTCTAGAAAATGTTTTGCAGGGAAAATGATTTCAAGTGTGTTTGATTGGTATAATTTTCCACCCGAAAAATTTTTAAGTTTTCTATTCGTTTGGTTTTGTTTTACATGAAAATTGTCCATTAAAGTGATTTTTTTTTCACAATTGGTTATAAAATTTGTTTCCATTGCCAAAAAGTAAAAAA
>CAIGRT010150430.1:0-10745 GCA_903798405.1 Fraxinus platypoda | reverse complement strand
CGATAGTGGAAAAGGCCTTGCTCGTGGCGCAGACCTTGGTATCAGGGGACGTAGATCAAGTTTGGGATCGGACCTTCATAAATACATCTTTTGCATCTTCTCTCCCTTTTACTTATCACTTTTATACTTATATTTGTCATTTAAGTTAATCTATTTATTTCTTATTTGCTTGAAATTAGACTAATTTTATGAAAAAGCGTTAAAAACCAATTTACCCACTCTTGGTTAGCCATTCTTGGGCTTTCAATGAGATGGGTAAATATATTGAACATAAATATCATCTCTTGAGAGATATAGTTAGTAGAGGAGATGTGATTGTCAGAAAAATTGCTGCTGGAGATGACCTCGCAGATCCATTAACCAAAAGCCTATCGGCTAAGATTTTCTATGGACATCTACAAGGCATGGGGTTAAAAGAAATGACACATATTGGGTTGCGTGCCCATATAATATAGTTTTGTTGATATAAAAGTAACAATATTCTTATATTAAATAAAATTATTTTTNAAAGTAACAATATTCTTATATTAAATAAAATTATTTTTATTTCATTTATTGTATTTATTTAATTATTGAGCATGCGAATTAAAGTGCATATGATCGCTTGTGATAATATAAGTTGGGTACTTGCGTTGAGAAGTACAGTATGACACAGCTCATATTTTGATCATAAACAATTTGTTCACTATCAATGTATAAGGGTTGTCACCTTGTACCAGAAGGTAGTGTTGTCCGATTCACTATTCGGGTTTGTGATTTGTCCATATCACAAAAATAGTTAAAGGTGACACTAGTACACTTGGAGTATATTGAACGGACCACATGTCGAGTTTAACTCCATAGCATGACCATGCGGAGAATTAAATTCCACTTGACCACTATGTATATCTTTTCATGATTTTAATGGTTCATTCATTCATCAATGGGTGAGATCAATTTGATTGGTCAAATATCTCGATGAGTTAGGAATTTGAGAATTAGCAAAGTAGAGAATATGAATTCGTGTCGAGAACCATCGCCCTAAAGAATGTTAAGTATTTTCTGTTGAACGGTTAAAATCTGAGCTCAGTGTTTAACGACGGCTGAATTTCGACATCTGTGATTTGTTCACAGGATCGTTGAAGAAAATGGTACTTAAGTTAGCAAGAATAATTAGAGGAGAAAACAGTCTTTTATGCTCGTAACTAATTATCGAATCTCGGATATGGATAAAAATACATATACGGCAGATCAGAGGAAAGTATTACAGATTTATTGGCTTCTGTGATCTTATATATTCCGTGAGTTCAGTCTTTTGCCTTTAGTGGAAAAAACAAAGACTAATAATTAGATTGAGTGGTCTAAGGTCGACGACAAGATCTAATTATTGGAGTTTGGAAAATATATATCCGATTAGGTCCCTGTGGTAGCTCTATAAAGTAATTGAACTTAATTACAGTAATTATAATAATTTTGGACTTAATTGTAATTACAATAAAGTTTTGTACTTCCTTGTAATTACTATAAAAGTTATAAACTTAATTATAATTGTAATTGAAGTTCTAGGACTACACATGTAATTAATCTAAACTAATTGGATTTTGACTTTAATTAAAATTCATACTTGGATTTTAAATAAGACTCTTATTTGATATTGTGTTTATTATTCTACATGGATTGGAACATCTTTTATCTCTATAAATAGAGATTAGACGGACATAAAAATATTACAAGAATCATAATACATAATTCTATAGTGTTTAAATTTGGAGAAAGAGAAAAAGTGAGAAAAAAATCATATTTTCTTATTGTTCAATCGAAGAATTAATTTCTTAATTTAATTAAAAGAATGTGCCCACCCATCAGTTTAGTTTTGACTTTGGAGAATACCATAGAAAACTTTGAGATTTGAAGCATCAAGTTCTTGCAATTAGAAGTTGGAAGCTCATGATCCAAAAAACTGAAAGTTCATGATTCAAATCCAGTTCTAGAATTGATTATCGAATTTAGGTAAAAATTCGGATCCCTAATTCCTGGTATAACATACATGTGAACGACTAGACAATCTTGTTTATTGAATTAAAGAAATTTTTTAATTCTTGGATAACTCTGCTTCCGCATTCCAACAATTGGTATTAGAGCAATCTAGACTGTTTACGTGTTTGTTATTTATGAATCTTGATTGCATGTTCTAGTCAAACGATGTCTAGGAATATTTTATTATGTGATGATTGAATTATTTTAAATTGTGATCCAATTATTTGTGGCCAGCTCTTGTTGTAATTCGTTATTTCGAGTCTGTAACAAGATTGGATTACAACTCCATCATCTTGATGTAATTCCAACAAGAATTAGTATGGCTCGTTGTCTACCTCTCTTGCTTGTTTGGACGCAGTTGAGGAGCTCTCGTGGATCCCTGAGTATGCGGGATATTGCAATAAAGTTAAATTGACTGAAGCCTTGACGGAGTATTATGTTTTCACTGATCACTCTTATCGTGCACATGAAGAGAACGAGCAATTGCCTCTGGGTTGTGAGCTTGAAGTGGCGATCTAAGTAGATAGTTTTAAGGCGGGGTCGCAATTCCTGATTCACCCCTTCATCAGTATTTACTTGTACGAATTTGAAATATCTTTTGGGCAATTAGTGCAAAACGCATGTCGCATGCTGACATAGTTTCTTCTGATTTTCTTGAAGTTTAGCATGCCTCTTTATATTGATTTAATGCATTCAGTGTACGAGACTAAACTATCAAGGGATTATAATTATTACATTGTTTTTACCACTTGATCCCTTTTCCCATTCCACACTATCCCTCCTCTAATAGCAGGTAGAGAACCCGATTTCTATATGTTAAGGTGGTCATCCAAATTGAGGTATTTTCGACAAAAGTTTTTTGATCGATGAAGCTTTTTTTTTTTTTTTTTGAAAGTGGAATAAGAATTACCTAGAAAATTATAAAAAAAAATCTTTAATTAAAGAATACAACACCGTCTAGATGTTCGTGTTTATATTATATCAAGAGTTAATTATTCGAATTTTTTTTATCCAAATTAGATAATTAATTCTTGAACTAAATCTGAATCACGATCTTCCAAATTTTAATTCCAAGACCTTGATACTTCCAAGGTCCAAGTTTTCAGTGGTCTTCTCCAAAGTCACTTATACTTCAACGGGTGGCACCTTTTTTGAATTAAATCAAGAAGCAAATTTCAGACTTAAATTGACGGAAAAAAGAAGAAAATAATTTTTTTCTATCCAATTTGAACACTATAAAAGAATTATTGTATACTATGTGTAAGGTTCTTAGTTCCATTTAATCTCTATTTATAGAGATAAAGGAATTTTTAAACCATGTACAATCAAAATTCTAAATATAGTTCAAATAGGAGTACCAATTGAAGTCCAAATAAGTTAAAAATTTAATTAACCATTGAACTTTACACAATATTTTTATTGGCCGTTGAACTTTAAAAGTTTTTCAGATGATCATCAAACTTATCAAATTGTTATCTCAGTAGTCATTACACTTTAAAAATTTTTGAATGGTCGTCAAACTTATCATTGCTATCTCATTGGTCATTAAACTTTTAAAGTTTTTTGGATTATCACCGAACTCACCAAATCATTATCTCATCTGTCACTCAATAACTCACCGTTCAAAAATTCGACGAACTCATATATGTGGCCAAACGAAACGCTTATATGACACATTAGTATTGTTAGTTGAAATAAATCAGTCAAAATTGCGCTTATGAAAATGTGATTAATGAAAACATACAATAAAAATACATATATATAAAAGAAAAAAAATGTAAAGATTAACACTTAATTGCATTTTATAAGAGCTTTTAATAGATGAAAATGTCTTTTTGGCTGATTTGTCGCCATCTAACGATAATAATAAGCCATGTCAACAATCCTATTTTTCACGTCATCACGTCATCGAATTTTCTAATTGTGAGTTATTGAGTGATGGATATGATAATGATTTGATAAGTTTTCGATAACTATCCTAATTCTTTTTAAAGTTTAATGGGTCAATGAGATAACAATTTTATAAGTTTGAAAAACTTTTAAAGTTTAATGATCATTGATATAGTGATTTGGTAAGTTTGGTGACAATCCGAAAAACTTCTAAAATTTAATGACCAATGAAAAATATTGTTCAAAGTTCAATGATCATTTGAATTTTTAATCCCCTATAGGAGTTTCAATTAAAGTTCACATATAGTCCATAACTTATTTGATTGTAAGTGTAATTACAATTGAGTTTGCAATTTTCATAGCAATTACAATTAAATCCAAAACTTTATAGTATTTGCAATAAGCCTAAATTTTTTACGGTGATTGCAATTAAGTCTCAATACTTCATAAGATGCCACAAGGACCTAATCAAACATATATTGGGGCCTCCAATGATTGATCCCGTCTAATCGATCATAAACCACATAATCTAATTATTAGTCTTTTTTTTTTTTATCATTTGCCCTTCTAATTATTCTCACTACATTAAGTACAATTTTATTCAATGGTTCTATGACTCAATTATATATTTGAAGTTAGCCATTACTAAACACTTGGCTCAATTTTTAACTGTTCAACAGGAAATAATTACGTAGTCATTCTATCTATTTTTCAAAGTGATGGTTCTCGACATGAGTTTATGTTCTCTTCTTCAATCGTTCTTAAGCTCATAACTCACTGAGATATTTGACTAATTAAATTGATCCCCACCCATTGATGAATCAAAGAACAATTAAACTCACGAAAAATATGACAACCCTGTTAAGGAATTTAGATAAAGTACCCAATGATCAAGTGGACTTTAATCCTCTATACAATCATGATATAGAATTAAAGTTGACACGTGGTCATTTCACTACACTTCAAATGTACTAGTATCACCTTTAATTATTTCTGTGATAATGATAAATCGCAAACCCAAATATTGAATCGGCCAATACTACAACCTTCCAGTATAAGACGCCAACCTTTATACATTGGCTGTGAACAAATTATCCATGATCAAAATATAAATCGTGTCCGTTTTGCTTTTCAATGCAAGTACCCAACTTACATTGTCACAAGACGTAATAGACACTTTAATTCACTTGGTCGATAATAAGTAAATGCAATTAATAATATTATTATTTATTTACTAACAAATATATTATATGAGCACACAATCTAACAAATTCCCCACTTGCCCTAGAGTATATGTGTCATGTCTTACAATCTCATTTTTTTTACTTGTGTCTTTCGAAAACCTAAGCCAACGGGCTCTTAATAGACGAGTCTATGTGGTTATCACTAGTAGTAATCTTACTGATAACCACATTTCCTTTACCAACTATCTCTTTTAAGATATGATATTTCTGTTCAAAGGGTTACTCATCTGATGACTATTGATTCTTTAGCATTTTTCACTAACTCACCGTTATCCTAATACAGTGTCAAGGGTTTGCAGATGCAAGCTCCACCTCTATGTCCATTAGGATTTCCTAAATCATGCATCCTATTTAACATCTTTACAAGATGACAAATACTCGATCTCTATGGTTAAATCAGCAATACATAATTGCTTGATACTTATCCAAATAATGTCCCAACCACCAAGTGTAAAACAACGATCTTCATGTAGACTTTAGAGAGTTTCTATCGGCCAGGAATCAAAATCAATATAAACCATATGAAAAAGATCTGGTGATCAGTAAACTCGCATATTGTTCCTTGTTCTTCGAAAGTACATAGATATATGCTTTACAACTAACTAATATTGTACACTAGGATTAGATTGATATCGACTCACCATACCAACAACATAACAAATGTCAAGTCCATTGTATAGCATAAATGATAATGCTTCCACATCATTCCCTGTTAGTAGAATATCATCAATATAAAGTACTAGAGAAATCACAAATTTGTCCTGTATCTTCTTATAGACGTAGGGTTTGTCAAATTTATAATCAAAATTAAACGTCTTAATTACCACATCGAATATCTTGTCATAAGATCTCGATGCATGCTTCAATCTATAAATGGACCACTGTAGTTTACAATTTTTCATGACCATGTTCTATGAATTCCTCTCCATGCATCATATAGATACATTCTAACACTCATAGCTTGTTGCTATCAATCTGTATCCACACCATCCATATCCTATCGATGTAATACCCCAATCTTCACACTACACACTTGGCCAATATAATACATAAATTACATGCTATTTACGTTGCCATTTGAATTTGCATCGATAGTTCAAAATTGCTCTCTTTTAATGGTACATTTGGTCATTGAGGTTTTAATATATTTTGTGGTGTTAATCTTTGACCTTTTTGACCTAGGTGATATATTTTACGTTGAGCTATGGTGGAAAACTAGTTCGATCAAGGTGTTGGATATTCACTGGTTAATTATTGTAATCTTTAAAGTGTTACACACTTTTAATTCGGTTTGATCAAGATCCTTCGAAACCCTAGATAAGTTATTGACATATTTGGGACATTAGGCATGAAGTGACATGATCACTATAAAAAATTATAAGATTCATGTGAAGTCATAAATGTTGAAGTATAAATTTTTGTAGCCGGTCGATAGTCAGGTGGCAATTGGGTAAGGAATATAATGAACAATTAAGTAATTAAAGCTATAAATTATTTTAGGATCTTATGGCAATTAATTAGGTTGTAAAAACATTAAAATAGGTCAAGAAAACTTGATTTGGACCTGCAAGGAAGCGTAAAATCAGATTTTACCATAGGTTACCACCTCATGCTTGGAGCATATCATTCTTGGACTACTTGTCTTCTTAATAGAAATTTTTTTCACTCCTAAGCATTCCTCACGTCTCCACTTCCTTTTAAGGCTTCATATATACCTTCTCACTCACATATAACTCCAAAGATAAGTGCAAAATTAGAATTTTACTATAAGAAGCCACCTCATGCTTGAAACAATTTGTCTTTAAACAACAATTTCTTAGGCTTTAAGCAAGTATCATAACCCCAATTCTTTAAGACATTATATATACCTCTTAAATAAGAGATTTAATCCTCCAAGTTATTCCCAAGTGTCCCCAATTTAAAGAGAAAGAAAAGGAAACAAAGAGAAGCAGAAAATAAGGAGCTGAACCGAATTTCTAGACATAGTGAAATTCCTGATTCGGTGTTCTCTAAAAAAGACTAACTTTGAAGCTGTAAACCTTCACTTGTGGTAATTTTAGGGCATTGTTTCAATCTTATACATGTTATATAAGTTGGTAAAAGTTTTGGAATGAATGAATGTGGTTAATGGTGCAAAAAGCGGTAAGAAAATTAGCAGGACAGTGATAGGAACCCAAAAACAGATTCAGTCCATTTCAAAATTTCACATACCTTTACATGTTCAATATTCACCTCTAAAGCTGGAAAAATCGACTTGAATGAGTTGTAGGTCATTAATGATCCATTTAGATGGCGTTTGCATTCATTGAGCGTGAAAACAGCAAGAGCAATAGGGCTGGTACTTGAAGTGCTAACGCTATCTAGATTATTTTGACATTTATGATCATAGTACGGGATTGTGTGCGAGTTAAGATTATCAAATTGAGGATCGTGTTTGATATTAGATACTAATACATGTTAGTTGCCGACTTTAAGTGGAAAAGGGGCCTCGTAGAGAACACATACACACGAAGGTGAAAGGTGAGTAAAAATCTATTTGCAACTACGATGCAAAAACATATTATCCATTGAGATATTTCTATTGGTCATTGTTGTGAATTTATGTAACTTCGATAATGAATTTACTCTATATCTTGTGTTGCTCACGATGATTGAGTATGTGTTTCACGTACATGTTGGCATCCATTTTTATTGAGTATGCAATTCATGAACATTGGCATGTGCATGCAAGACATATTTCCATAGTTGAAAATATAACATGCACAACATGATTGGAAAAATGAATTTACATCATAAATTTTTTTTATTGGCCACTACTAGGATATTGAGGCATGCGAGCATACTTATGTAATGTTTGTTGGAATCGTGAGACAACCTAGACGATCACAAAGGAAGATAGGGGATGTGCCTTTGATGATCACTGGAGGATGGAGCACTTGACCGTGCCTTTGTGATATTATGATTATTGGTTCTGTGGGTGAGATACTTGTTGGGTGATCATAGGGATAGTTAGGGAATGTACCTCTAGTAGTTACAGAAGGATGGTCCACTCGACTATTTCGATATCATATTGGCAATTTGATTATTGACTATTGATACTGATATTACGCTGAGCCATCAAGGACCTAATGAAAAGAGATGTTTTCAAATGAAATTATTTCGAACTTATTTTTGTGAATACTTGAATATGATGCATCCGTAGCATAATGTTTTTAAAGAAAATGGCATATATACATTCATATTCGTGGTATGCTTGATTTTTACTTATAGAACGTTGGCTTATGTAGTTCTTGCATTGTAGGTGAGCACATAATTGCATAGAAGACATGATGTGATCCATGATACGAGGGGAAGTCCTGGTCAGAATCCATTGATCGTTGAGGAAGAGACTATGACTAGGTCGTGAGAGAAGTGGTTCAAAGAGGCAATGAGACTACCTGCTCATACAACGGTGGATGAAACATTGATCACGGCAAGTAAAGGGACAAGTTTCATGTTGAGCATGGGAGATGAGACGAAATAGATCAACTTGGTACAAGCAACAAGAGAGAGAACTGAGTGGCAAAGCTATGTAACCACATATCATACTTATGCATGCGGCCGCATGCATCTATACCAAGACAAATTGAGGGCAGTTGAAGTGGCCTATGTGACCGCATTTAGTTTCACTATGCGACCGCATAGTACATTTTTGAACGGATTTTTTTCAAATTTTGTTTAGACTTTTATTTTAGTTAAAACTCTTTTATGGTATCTTTTTGATATCTTTTAGGTGTAATTCCCTTTTTAAATAGAACTCATTCCATACGTTGTAAACACACAATTTGAGAGATAATATTGCGAAGCATATTGCTGTTTTCTCGATCTTCATTGAATTAATTTTGAACTTATCAAGAATTAAATTCTTGTGACGTTCTAGAATATAAGTAAGGTTCATAAGTTTTGTGATCACGTGGTCAAGATATTGTTAGCGATTTTCTTGGTTCTTAAGTTCAATAATTTATTGGGTCAAACTTATCAAACATTGATTATTGATTTTTCTTGGGTTTGTTCTGATTTGTCGTGGGTTCCATAGCTACTATTGCTACGGTTCGCATTAGTTGGTATCATAGTAAGGCTCCAAAAATCAAGGTTATATCTTTTTTTTTTCTTTTTGTTTGAGTATTTTGTTTTACATTCTTCGCGTTATTCTTTTTTTTTTTTTTTTTTTGTCTTCAATCCATAAAATACCAAAAACATTCCAAAACTTATTTGTGTGCTAATCTAACATCCAAATCAGTTTCTGTTTCTTTTGCTGGTATCTAGTTGTATTTCCCAACAAAAAAATAAAACAAAATCGAAAAATTGCCAACAACATACAATTTCATTGTTGTTGAGTAAAAAAAATTCCAAATTAAAAGTGTCCAATTCGAATTTAAGAAATACTTTCTCGAATTTATCCGTAGCGTTTCATTCAAAGTTCAAATTCCTACCTTCTTAAATCATTTTAGATCACTTTCCTTACTCAATTCTTTGTTTGAACTCCACAAGGGTTAAATTTTGATTGAGATCGAAATAATTTTTTGAAGCACTAGCAAGAAAGCATTAAGTGGAAAAATGCAGAGTGGTGATACTAATAGAGAAAAAAATCAAATTGAGTGATACACGAGTGTACACACATGAGGCAAATATTATTCTAGATTTAGGATGTCCGACAGAGACGATTCTACTTCAAGTGAGAAGAATAGTCAAGTAACCATGACGGAGGAGATGATACGACGATTTGAAATGTTGTTTGGTGATATGGGTGATAGAATGGACCGGCAAGAGGCGTAGATGGAGAGGTAAGAAACATTGCTTACATTTGCATAGTGAACAACCTAGAGAAGTTCCTAACATAAGGAGGCAAGGTAGGCGGTATCATAGAGCTGATTTTGCTGGTGAATGTGAAGCGGATAGTGACATTAATGATCATGCATTGATGGATGTCGAATTAAGAAGAATAAGGGATAGATGAGTTAGACATAAAAGGAGGGGTAGAGATCCGTTGAAGATGGTGTTGATAAAAGTATGTACAATATTATTGGTGGATGTCGAATTAGGAAGATTGAGGGATAGAAGAGTTAGGTATGAAAAGAGAGGTAGAGATCCAGTTGGAGATGATATTGATACAAGTATGTGCAATATCAAAATGACAATTCTTTCATTCAAAGGAATGAGTGATCCGGAGGCATACTTGGAGTGGAAAAAGAAAGTAGAATTGATATTTGATTGCCACAACTACTTGAAGGAAAAGAAGGTAAAGATTGCGGTACTTAAATTTACCGATTATGTTATCATTTGGAGGGATTAGGCAGTGACATCTAGGAGGAGAAACTGTGAGAGGACTATTGCTATGATTAGAGCGAATGTTGAGGAGGATAGTGAGGCCACCATGGCCCGATTTTTGAATGGTTTTAATATGGAGATAGTTAATGTGGTAGAGTTGCAACAACATGTGGAGTTAGAAGACATGATACGAATGTGAGAGGTGTAGCTAGTGTAGCTACTCGCAGGCGCCTGAGGCGCCTTATTCAGCTTCATCAGGTATATCTTTTGGTTATTTTGGAGCCCTTC
>CAIGRT010150418.1:0-17927 GCA_903798405.1 Fraxinus platypoda | reverse complement strand
CATTTTTCACATTTACAATCAAACGTACCCTAAGAATATGAGAAAGCAATTTTCCACTTAGCAATGCTACATTACCAAAATTTTTTTTTTACAAAAATGCTACAGATACTCACATTGGGGGTGGGCCCAATTTTTTGGACATTATCTAATTCACATGGGGCCCACACCCCATGTGAGAGTCTGGTAATGTTCTGGTAATTTTTTTTCTATAGACTCAGAATTTTCCTTTTCGAGATTCACTTATTTGATTAGGAGTGTGTTTGGAAGAGATTTTTGGGGGAAGAATTGATTTTTAAATAGTGATATGATGAAAAATGTATGGTTGAAAAAGAAGAAAAAAGTATTGATGTGATGGAAAATATTATTTTATTGAAGAATGTGTGGTTGAAAATGAGAATTGATTTACTGTAGAAAATGAGAATCTGTACCTAACAGGCTCTAGATGTTGCCTCTCAAACAGCAGAGATTACTTCATAGCCAATTATAAAAGAACATGACATATAATCAAAATGTGGGTTTGAATCTCCTATGTTATATTTTCATAACTAGAAACTTGGACCATGACTTGAAAAGTATGGTGTTCCAAATGACACTGCAAACAGAGCATAAAAGATCCACACCGCAAAAAAGGCTTAAAAGATCCACGAAACAAAATGCATAATGTTTTTGCTATAACAAACAGAACAACCAAAACTACGATGCAACAACAATAATCCGACAAGCTTTGCAGACAACTCCTGCATATTCTTCTCCAATCAGCTCTCTGCCAGAACTGGTAAACATGTAAAACAACAATATTCAGTGAAGAAATCAGTGATATAATTAACATCGTATAATGATGGTGAAAACCAGGAAATATTACCTGTGAAAAGCTCGGTGTGGTCAACAATCTCCAAAGACTAAGGCTTTAGAAAGAGAAGTGGGGTAACTTACTCAGGAAAATGGTGGACAACAGAGGACAAGGTGGACTTACAAGAAGAGAGCTCAACATGGATAAAGCCTAACTACTAAAGAGCAGAAGGGAAAATCATTTATCTCTACTTTCCTTCCCATTTTTCATTAAAAAAATCAGAAAAGATGGTGAAAGGGAAAGCCACATCTTTGCAAAGCAAAGACACATAAGTCAGATCCTATTTGAAAAGCTAGAGAAAAAGAAGAAAAGTGAAGCAGATAAAGGACTTGAGAAGATTGAATGAAATCAGTTAATTAGAAGCCCAGTAAGCTGGTATTTGAATGGAAAAGATTAAGGGATATCATAGAAGAGGCTAGGTCAAATATCAGGGCTGGGAGAGTTAGTTAACAAGGAATTGTAACAAATTCCTACACAAACTAATCAGATTAGGAACCTAATGTTTATACAACTTGCATTTAACAAAAAATCTATA
The DNA here is from genome assembly GCA_903798405.1 of Fraxinus platypoda. Classification (NCBI taxonomy): domain Eukaryota; kingdom Viridiplantae; phylum Streptophyta; class Magnoliopsida; order Lamiales; family Oleaceae; genus Fraxinus; species Fraxinus platypoda. The sequence continues at coordinate 16,542 of CAIGRT010150418.1, read as the reverse complement.
TCTAACTGAAAATGAGGGGAAAAACTAACAGAATGAACAATTCGATGAGGAACATATACTGAAGGACTGGAAATCAACACGTCATGTTCAAACAGATCCTCTGTGCAGAACAGATGATTGAGATTCAATTTGGTGATCATGTAAAAAGGACTAAATTCCAACTATCTATCATCATTTCAACGGATTGCCAGTCATCAGTTACGGCTTCTGCTCCCAAAACCTTTGGCCTCGTTAATATCCACGTTCAAAGACCCAAATACATTCTACAGTGCCCAATCAAACCACCATATCAACTTTTCAGATATCGGAGATAGTCAACCAACCAGCCATTACAGCTCTTGCACCAACACCACCAAAATTCCCAAAAACCTAATGAAATCACTACGAACAAGTTTTAAGCTGCAAGCATACTTTATTCATTAAATGTATACATATATTACTCACTCACTTTGCAAACTAAACCAGCTTCCTTATTTACAGGAGCTCTGACTGCTCCCAGCTCATCATTCATCAGCGATATCAAGATTGAGGATGCGACGAAGGGTCTTAGTCGCAGAGTCAGTACCGTAAAACAGATCACTAGGTAAGGGACTACGCCCCCTGGTTGGGGAAGCAGGAGCAGATTTAGCCATAGGGGGCAAATCAAATTCAGGGGCTGCAGTATGCAAGTTAAGTGAAACTGCCCTTTTTGGACGGAGTGAAAATTTTGGCATGGGCAAAGAACTCGGGGGAGGTGAGCAAGAATAAGCAGGTCCAGCCCAACGTTCAGAGAAATGGAAATCATCCCCATAACCCCCCTCTTTGTTATCGAAGTTGATCTTAATTGGGATTGGAATCGTACTACTTTTTGAGTTCTTTTTCAAGCTGTTGTGGTCTTCATTAACAGAAGTTGTCGGGGTTTTGGGCGAAAATGAAGTGCAAAACTCCCTTTTGCTAGCAGGGTTAGTGGTGCAAGAATTAGGCGTGTTTGGAATTAACCCTGCTCCGGACTGGAAAGCACGACAATTGATACCACGAGAATTATCAGTAGGCGGGGACCCAAAGGACCCGAATCCAGCCTGGCCATGCTCACGATTTCTACCATAATATTGATGATTCTTGTGATGGGCAACAGCAACTAAAGTTTCCATCTCCTTCAAACCACCTAGATCTATCAGTTTCTTTAACTTCTCACAGATTCACAGATCTTAATTTCTACGATAATTTTAGAAATATCTGAAAAACTAACATTAAAAATAAGGTCTTCAAATTTTAGATCTTCTCCACAACCACCAAAATCTCAGAAAATTGACGCTGATTTTAGTAAATACGACCCATACATCGAACAATTTATACATAAACATACATAGGTGCAGCACCACCCTCTCAGTCTTCAGTTTCTTCAGATCTATCCAAATCACATCAGAAACAAAAAATTGAAAACTGAAACATAAAATACACTCACAATCAAAACGAAATAGAACGACATACTCATTAGACAATAAAAAAATGGAAAATGAAATCAAGATGAAGATAAAATACCTGATTATTTGAGTGAAGATTCGTCAGATGGATTTGTTGTTAAGAGTGTATGCGTTAAAGAGTGAGATCCTTTCCCTCTCTCTAAATATGTGTGTATATAAGCGTAGTTGTACGAGACAGTGATTTATAAAGAGTGACCATTATAGGTTTCAGATTTCACAGCTCGAAAGCGCTTTGTTTTTTTCATTTTTAAATTCCGCGGATCTGAAAAATAATCTCAATTGGATTTAAATGTTGCCATAGGCACGGACTTTCAATATGATCAAGTAAATTCCAACTCAAGTCTTCAACTTCGTTAAAGTGTGACGTTCATCTCTTCAACTTACAATTCATGGCTTATAGGTCCATAACCTTTCAAATCTGTGCAAGTATGGTCCCCTTAGGTTTGAAAGGTTGAGGGATTAGGTACATAAATAACTAATTGGAAACTCACACTTAAAAATATTTTTGCATTGTATTTTTAATAAGAAAAATAAATAATAATGTCAAAATGCGATTAAATATTTGATCCGTATTTCAAAGCACGTGAACAATATATTTGAACGAAAATCATTATTAAGCATGTGAATAATGTTAATGATATAAATGCAAGATTATTGATCTTTAATGTAATTAAAATTTGTTGTATTTATAAAAAAAATATTATCTAGTATCAATGGTGTTAAAACACCAATTTAGATGTAAACATATCATATGTTCAAAATTCTTGTATTTAATGAACCTGTAATTTAATATCACTAAAATCATCTCCAAGAGACTCTCTATTTTTAAAAAGTACATTATATCATTTGTAGAGCATCAATAAATTTAGAGAGTTAAAATTTCGAAATATTTCAACAAGCTCTTTATATTTAACACTTAATTTTACTACACCCAAAAATATTTATTATTTTTCTTTATCTTTTATTTTAACTAGCTTTTCTTTAAATTATTTTATTATTTTTCTACATTGAAAATTATTTGTGAAACTTACGTAAATTAATGTCTCTCACTCAAACTGAGACCAAATTGATGTTAAAATATAAAGTATCTCATATTTAAAGAGTCTCTTGGAAATGCCCTAACACCGCCACATAAATTGATGTTAAACATTAATAGTACTAAATAACATTAATCTATAAAGAAACGGGGTGTGCATATAACAACCCTTAAAAAATGTACATATACATTACATAATTGTCGATAACAAAACACGTTAAATAATGATAGATTTAAAAAAAATTAATAAATCAATTATACTCTAAACTCGGAAAATGATTTATATTGTGGGACAGATAAAAAGCAAAAGTAAGCATATTTTTACGTGACCAACGTAGTACTACACAATTCAATTCACTTTTCATTGAAATCGAACCGTTCCCCTCCCACTTAGGGTTATTTTCTTGGGGCCTTCAAAAAGTGGTAGAAGTGTCAAAGAAAAGGTTCTAGGCCCAAATTCCGACTTTTAATGTTATAAAGATTGAAAAATGTATATATATTTATGGAAAAATTGCAGCCGAAGTACCAAACATTTCGATTAGTTGCAGACTTAGCCCAAACATTTCATTTGTACCACCCACGATACCAAACCTTTAAAAAAATTGCAGCCCAAGTCCAAAATAACGGTTTCCGTTAGACCCCAAAAACAGTCGTTGACCCAGAAATTAGAAATATAATAATTTTCTCCAAATAAAGTGAGGGCATTTTGGACATAATACATTTTCTCTATTAAATCAAAAATTAAAAAAACAAAAAACAAAACTACAAGCCCCCACCCACCCCCATCTCCTTCTTCACCCCACCCCACTCAGCATGTGCAACTATCAAAATCCACCAACACGCTGACGCACCTCCCACAACCACAACCAATTAAAATGTTTTGAGCCACCAACAATCAACGCCCTTGTATAATCTATCAATTCGTTTAGAAACTTTTGCTGCTTGTTCAAACATCTTTGCCTCTACATTTCTCAGGCGCACCCTTCATCAATCAATCCACAACAACAATAAACAAATCAATCCAATTTTATTCTCGAAAGAAAAAAATCAATAACCAAATAAGCAAAATTACCATTTTCAGTGAATCCATAGGGACGGCTTTTGATTTGACTGTGAAGTCTTTTGATTCACCAATTTTGATTCAACCTCACTGTCAAGGAAAATAACTTGATTTCAATTAATATTGTTCTATTTATATTACATTTTTAATTTTGGATTAATCGTGTGACAAGAAATCAAGAAAGATTCACAATAATTTAGGACGAAAAGTAATAATTCAAATTTGGTCCAATTTTTTTTTTAAAAGACTTGATTCCACGTCGTCTTTCAATAGGGGAAATTTTAGGAAAGGTAATAAAGGGATTATGCCTTAAAGTTTTTGCTCTAAGGACGCGTTAGATTGTCAATATTTTTCATGAAAAATATGTTTTTTTCACCTAATTTCTTACCTTTACGCTATTTGATTGACAATTTTTACTACGGGAAATATTTTCATACTTTTGGTCGCGTGACCATATTTTCCTTGAAAATAAGGAAATCATTTTCTTTAGAGATGTGTGGTTTTTATTTTTCAAGTAATTCACTCCCTCTCTCTCTCTCATTTATCAATCAGTAAAAAATGGATAAGTATAATATTTTTTAACTTGAAAATTAAATCAGTCAGACACAATTAATTAATAATTTTCATACAAATAATTTTTAGGTAATTGAATTGCCTATGCAAATTATATAGTTGCAATCAAACGCATCCTAATAGCTTTTGATGGAAATTCATTTAAACGCTGTGGAATTTAATATTAATAATTAATGAAGAATTATATCCTAACCGCGTGGCTAAAGCCCGAACCTTCGTGGCAGTTTCTTTGTTTGCCGTGTGCATGAAAAAGTAATGAATATATATTCAAGATTCTGCCTGAAAAATGTCAAGAATTCTCAATGAAATTGCACGGTCTTTTACCAAAAGTAACTATCAAATAATTAATTGCTTATGCATTAGAATGGAGACAAAAAATAATTCGATGCTTAGAAATTTAATTCAATTTTTGTGTAAATCAATTATTTTATATACCTATAACCAATGATCATAAATTCTTACTTCTTTATATCTTTAGACGANTGCTTATGCATTAGAATGGAGACAAAAAATAATTCGATGCTTAGAAATTTAATTCAATTTTTGTGTAAATCAATTATTTTATATACCTATAACCAATGATCATAAATTCTTACTTCTTTATATCTTTAGACGACGTTTAACAACATTGAAATTAGCAATCACATTTAATGGACCCGTGGGTTCTGTAGCATGGCTTGTAGACACGACTCGTGCCAGAATATGAATCATTGTAGAGAGTTGTGTCTGAATTATTTTAACGATTAAATGCACATAGCACTCTTGAATTCATGGTTATCGTGAAACAAACAAACAAACAAAACCACGACATCGACAAGATGAATAAAAACGTTAAGATTTAAGAACGAGAAAGTTTCTTTAAAAGGCCAATAATAATGAGAAAAGGGAAAAAAATACGCATCTTTTAAAATAACAAATTAAAAATAACTCGTTATTTTAACTTTTTATTAAAATATGGAAGAACCCACAAAATTTACGTGCCACAGAACACCTATAAATTGAGTGTTTTCTTGTGCGTTTCCAGTGTCTCAAATTCTTCTCTGGGGTTCTTCGTTGAATTGAGACTGTTTTTCTTTAAAGATCACTGCCATGAAGGTCCACCCGGTGCCCAGATGCGCTCTCCGATATGATATAGCATCGTCTCTGGCTGAGGCGAACACCAGCCGGAATCAGAAGCTCCGGCGACTGCCCCACATCTTTGCAAAGGTGCTGGAGCTTCCCTTTCAATCAGACGCCATCGTTTCGGTTGAAGAAACTGCCGACTCCATTAAATTCACCGCTGCCACCGATGATATCGACGGTGAAGTGAGGGCAAACGCCGTTGAGATCTATCCTGGGCTCACCAAGATTGTTGTTATTCTGGGAGATGGTGTGCTAGACTTGTTGGGAACTGAATTTGTGCTCGATATGTGGCGGTTTCGGCTCCCGACCTCGGCGCTGCCGGAGCTTGCCTCAGCGGCCTATGGCGGCGGGGAGCTGGTGGTTACGGTCCCAAAAGGTGATGAGGTGGAGGAGAATGACGGTGGCGATATTGGAGTTGGGAGGCTTGTTCTTGTACACTGCACAAGCATATAACTTGAGATTATTTATAGAAGGCTATGTTTTAAATGAAGAGTAAAGCTTGTTTAATTCTTGAACTCTCGAGCACGAGGCTTACGGCCATTGTTGCCACTTTCTTGGATATTCGGTGTGGTAATAAGTTTCGATTTGCAAATATTGACTTTTCTAGGACCATATATTGTCTAGGATGGTTTGAACATATTTTTTTCTCGAATCATGCGCTCTATTGTACTTAGATCCTCGTGTTGGACAAGTCAAGTTTAGTAGTCACATAGAAGTAGCTCCCATGAATGCTGTTTGTATCAATCAAGTCGTGTGATTTTCAATTGGGCTGTCTTAGCCTTTTGTTATGCTTTCTTCCTCATTAGTTGAAATTGGACCGTCGCTTCTAGAGGTTTATTGTATAGTTCTCGTTATTCTTGTAGTACCACACAGATGATCAAAGAACAGTTGAGGAAAAGCCTCGTGGCCGTCTTTTGTTCAGTTCTACACTCGCGTCCTTTAATTGCTTTTTAATGTTTAGGAGCCAAGTGGGACTACTCGTGGAACGACAAAGAAAAGGTGAGATCAAAATGTTCGGCTTTAAAGAACAAGGACCAACTTAACCATAGGTTGGAGAAATTCCCCACTGTTGTAACATTAATTGTTGATTTTTCTCCATTTTTTTTTTAGCTCCACCAAACAAAGAGCTAAATTGAAAATCTGTCATTGTAAATAAATAAATGGAAAAATAGTCGCGAGATAGATAATGACAACACAACAATTTTTGTTAAATGCCCCCCACATTTAATTGTAGTAAAGATCCTCAACTTTATTTGTTTTTGCACTTATGTCCTCAACTTTTTTTTTTTTTTTTTTTTATCATACTCTTATCATCAACCTTTTATTAATTAGCAATTTAGCAGATAATGTATATTGTGAAAAAGGTGCCAATGAATAATAATGGTTAGGAGAGTGTGGAAAGACCTATTGTACCTCATATTTTTAAATAAATAAAATATCTATTAAAGTTCTTTGTAATTTGTTTCAAAGTACATTAAAGAATATTTGGTGCCATCAGAGTCCAGCACTAATTAATTGAAAGTCAAGAATAAAAATACAAGGAAAAAACTGGGGCATAAATGGAAAAATAAACAGAGAATAGAGCCTTTTACTGCAATTAAAAATATATTGTAATTAACAAATACGGGATATAATTATTAATTACTCTAAAATAAAATGGATTTTGTTACTTGTATATCGAGATTGTCGATTTTTTTATGGAAAATGCTAAGTGTACATAATAAATGTACACAATGATTGACATAATGTGATGTGTCACCCATTCTGTCGTTGATGTCTAAATGTTAGATTTGAATTAAAGGTTTGAATGAATGTCACGTATAATTATGTAAACAATTATGTAGAAAGTTATGTACTTGTAGCATCACTCTTTTTTTATTGGGTGAAGATTCCTCCATTTGCGAGGGGCTGGACATCAGGATGTCACGAGTGACAAAATCCAAAGGGCAATGCTATATGTATATAATTTTTTTTACCTAATTCTTTACCTACACTCACAATAGAGTGTGAAGACTACATTTTTGAGAGTTTTTTATTCATGCGGACCCCACGCACATGTGAGAGGTATAAGATTTTCGATAAGGAAAATTATATATATCCAAATCGAAAATAAAACTGATGCTTGGAAGGACACCCACCTGTAACATCAAATCCAAATGTTCTATTTCCCAGCTTTACACGTGTAATTTCTATGCTATTGCATGCTCCACACAGCTGTGCCACTGCACCGCCATCGTATTACTATTTAGACTAAAAAATACGCCCGGCCAGGGTAGCTTTTCTTTTATATCTAAACTCTAAAACGCGAAGAAATGAGCCAGGAACAACCACGAAGGCCGGAGGCCGTCAAGTACGGCGATCTTTTTCAAGTTTCCGATGAATTAGCATCCAAACCCGGACCTGGCTACGCATCCAGGTGGTGTCTCCGCCTCTATGGCGGCTGCGGCAAGGCTTAATCAAGAACAGTGAAGCTCTCTCTATCTAGTGTATGACTGTGTATAATATAGTACTACTGGTTTGTGCAGAGGGGAGTGACATGACAATAAGGAGAAAATCGCGACTTCTTGTATGTGTGTGTGCGCGCAATAAAGAGAGTTGTGGAGTTTTATAGTCGGTCAATAATTTTGGGATCAACAAAGTTTATAATTATCAAATTTTAAGGATTTTGACATCTGTATTCAAAACTTTATATGTCCTAGACTTCTACAACCCAGACTTGGACAAACCCTAAGAATGGCAGACATATGATACTTCACCCCAGGGCCCATCCAGGCTAAAAGGTCCTTAATTTTGGGCTAGATAAGATAGGAAGAAATATAAGCAAAATTCGTCTATAATTGTATCAAATCTAGCACATTAGACATGTTGCAAACGTGCACTGAACATCTCATTACAACATGTTCTAAACTATTTAAAAGTAATATATAAGATGGTTATATAAATAAAAATCACATCGAATAGTAGCGAATTTCACGAAATGTATCAATAAAAATGAGCACTACTTCCATTGAATTTATGAATCATTTAGAAATTATTTGCCAGCCGGAGGTTTGGTATGTGAAGGTGTGTTGTTAGGTGTTTCACTAGAGATCAATATTTAATAAATCCGAAGCAAAAAAAATACGAAAAATATGCATGGTCTTTTTTGCATTGTGAAAATCAAAATAGGTTTCGTGGAGGCAAATATTGATAAACATATTGAATTATTTGTTATTATTATCGAAACGTATTTTAAAGAAATACTATTTGTAAGTCTAATGACAATGCCTATGTTTCTTTGTATTTATTTGATTACTTTTAAGTGCAATCAAACATGTTCGAGTTAGTTACAAAGTAGATATTTTCATCTTTATTTTATCTTTAGCTGCTAAATAGTTATAAAATTGATAAATTGGTCATGTATTAAACACGAGGGAAGAATTGATTTTTTAGTTGTGACATCATCTATAATGGACAATTAAAATTGATATTTTGTACACCAAAGAAAGCAACATGGTAGGTGAAACATGTGAGATTGATAAGGAAGTTGCAATATTTTTGTTACAACATCATTTCTTGGTTTAAGTTCCTTAGGTCCTTCCTCCAAGATTTTGTTTGTCATAAATATTCTTCGTTATGTTTGTTAAGATTTTGGGTTTCATCTTAAAATGTCAACCTTATTAAGAAAAGTAACCAACTCTTATAAATTGGTCTATGTTTTCATCTTTATTCGATGTGAAATTTTATCCCTTAACAATGTTAGTATCATAACGACTATTTGGAAGATTCTTTTAAACGATAAGAATAAATAATTCGACCCGTCTATATATAGTTTAAACAAGTAATTATGTTTCAAAATTAGTGTTATTAAACAGAGATATACTTCCACTTTTACCCTCAATTCACTTTTGTAGTTCCAAAGAAACCTTCACGATTGAAGGGCAAATTTGTAAAAATGCACCAAATTCTATTTGACTAGAAAACCAAGTTGCTAACGTGGGACCTAGCACAACGATCCATTTTCTCATTTTTCCAAGGAAATAATGCCAAACAAACAGGCTAACGAATTACTATCTAATTTCAAGAATACAAAAAAAAAAAAAAAATGTAAAATCCACATGGATTCTCAACAATTACTATGTGCTGAATGAATATAATTATGATCTTGAAGAAACTAATTGATTGTTCTTTTCTTGGGGTAAAAGAAAAAAAAAATCTTGAAAAGGAGTATGAACATAAATTTCTTGGATTATTGTCCTTTGATACACAAAAGCATGATAGTAATTGGAATAGGATAAAGAGATGTCATAAAACTATAACACAAAAGGTTAATGTAATGAGCCAATCAAGTTTGTACCCACCATATGATATATCACTTTCTCACTTATTTAACAAGGTGACCTGCTCGTGGCTTCATCTGACCGGTCCAATTACTAGACAGCATTAAAAAAAATATGTTTTATACTTTACAATTCTAAGTCCGAGAAGTCTGTTTCGATATCGATCCCTCTTTTTTCAAAGAGAAGCATGGGATAAAGCTTTTTCATTTAGATAGGCAAGTCGTCTTTTTTCGATGATGGAAATAAGGAGAGGCCCATCCTAGCAATAGGGTGGGGAAGGGAGAAAGCGTTCATCAGCATACAAGTCGATGAAACATTGAAGGCAAGATGCGAAAGTACGAGCTTGAAGTATATATGGGCAGCTGTTAATCTAACAAATGTACTTTGTTATTTACTACAGTACAAGTTTGGCAAAATCGACAAAGATGTTACACCAAATAATGACATATAACATATGATCTATTAATTAAGGACTTTCTTCTGTTTTAATGGAAAATACTGTGAAGTGGTCATTGCTATTTTTCGTGTGATCTTGACGCGATTAGAGACGCCTACTACTATTTTTCCTGAGATGTTTCGTGAAAGGTTATAGTATTTCTACTGTTATTTTTCCTTGGATCTTGACATGAAAGGTTAGAGATGTCATTGTTATTTTTTCATGATTTTGACACCGTTATAGACGTTTATGATATTTTTTCTGAAATCGTAACGTGAAAGGTTATAGACGTCATTACTATTTTTCTCATGATCTAAACATGAAGAGTGATACTATTTATCATGATGATAATAAATCATCGGTGACGTGGCAACCCATTATCTATCACATTTCTTTCTCGAGTAATGCTATTCATCCTCAATGGGATGAAAACACAGTTTACGTGACGTTAATGTGGCATTAAATAAGTCATTTAATTTCACATTTCATTTAACATATCATTTAAAACCACCTAAACTGTGTTTTCATCCCCACTGGGGATGAATAACATTACTTTTCTTTCTCTCTTCTCCCTCTCTCGTATAAATTGACCTATCTAATCCCATTATTCTACGTCATCGATGATTTATCATCATGATGATAAATAACATTATTCAAACATGAAAGCTAAAGACGTCATTAGTATTTTTCGCGTCAAACAATAAAAAGAAATATTTTCTCATTTCTGTCCCCTCTCTCTTGAGTATAAGTTGGCCTTCTAACTCCTGTCTGAACATAACATACTTCAAAACAAATCTCTCTTTTTCTAGTGTAATTTGTTCTTCTTGTGTGTCAAAACAATGCCCAAAAACCTTAATTCTTGCTTTACTACGTTCAAATCTTTGCCATCTCTCCAAGAAAATCATAGACGTCCATTTTGCAATCCGGCTGCTGCATCTTTACTTATCAAGAACTTCAACTCTCTCTATGATTTCACAATCGACTGCTCAGCCGCCGCTGCCGCCTCAGTCGCATCTTCCACCACGTCGGACCACCATTCTTTATCTGACTCTGAATTCGAAACTGAAACCACCAACACAGCAGATTTAGCCACCGCCTTCGCCTCCCAACGCTTCTTCTTCTCTTCCCCTGGCCTCTCCAACTCGATTGTAGACTCAATATCAGCGTCATCATCAGTCGCATCAACCTCATCTTTCTCACAGGAAAAACCACCGGCATCTGATACTATTGCCGTTCCAACGTACTCCGTGGACCCCTTCATCGACTTCCGACGATCCATGCAAGAAATTGTGGAGGCGCGTGAACTTGTTGATGTAAAATCCAACTGGGATTACTTGCATGAGCTTCTCATGCGCTATCTATCCTTAAACCCCAAAAGCACCCATAAATTCATCGTCGGAGCTTTTGCCGATCTCCTCGTCAGCATGATGACACCTCCACCGCCGCAGAGTGGCATCCGGAAATAATTGTAGCTTGGTATCATTTTCATTATAACTTATGTTGTTGGAATATATAAATGTTGACAGTTCATGAACGAACATGTGGGGATAGTATGCGTTTGGTCCCCTATTGGCATCAATTATGATCAAATTGCTTTGTCCTTTACAGCATGTAAATGATTTAGTTTTGGTGTGCCATTTTGGTATTAGAGTAGACATCGATCTTACGTTTAACTCTTGTTCTCGTCTATCTATGAAAATTGGTCAACATATCGAGCCTTTGATGACAAAAATGTCTAAAACTTTTAGACGAAATTGTTTAAACGGTTTTCTTAGGCAACTCGATATCATATTCCAATGCCATACTTTCTGATAGTGCTGAAAAGCAATAGAACTTTTTCGATTTCTGATCTTATCTGTATTTCTGAACCCTAATGAAAAAGCTGTTGCTATGTTAATGCTAACTGCAGCAAAATTCAAGAATTAAATTGTATCTGTTGACTGGAGTTATCTCAATACTTTGGTTCCTCTTTTGGATAGATTATTTCTCGTTGATTATAGACCCTGGATATTGTCAAGTTCGGCGTAAAAATTGCGATCAACAACACTGTTAGATTGGTTTATGAAAAAGATTGGGTCGAAAAATTTATCCTTACGAAATGTAACAAAGTTTTGGGATAATCTCGATCATAAACACGAAGAGTTCTAAAAGCCGTAGATACGACTCATAACATTGACGCAAAAGGGGAACATATTTGACAGTTGGAAAAATATCAGTTTTTGAGAGTAAAAATCAAACAAGATTATCAACTTATTTGAATTATAATCAATTATTTACGAACATAATGTGTGAAGTTTCAGCTGTGCCAGATATGCAGAAACAGCAGTGTGTAAGGATTTATTTGTGAGTATTAATTGTTTTATTCATAGCAAGTTGAGCAAATTGCAGGTATATTAATGACAAATTGATCATTTGTACAAAATTAGATCATACTGAAAAGTGTAGTAATGTCCTTTTAATGACAACAAAATTTGTGGGCTCATTGTTTCTTCTGAACACAAAACACTCATTTCACTTCTTCATTCAAGTTAAAATCTTGGGATAATGTTTCATCAATCAGACAGGCTAGCAGACAGTAAAAATTTCAAGATTTCACGGTTAGATCGACTCAACTGTCTAATATTATCTGATGCGTGCTGTAAATTGTTCGATGAGAAGGTTTCACTTGGTGATTGATTGAGGCAGAATCTTGAAGTCAGGACAATATTTGGATTAACATGAAGACAAATTGTATATAAATAATAATAATAAAAAAGTAGGATCAAAGACAGACAAAATCAGGGAATCTTGAATTTGTTTCTCACACCCATTGTTTTACAGTTCTTAAATTAATTGTTTTTCTGAGACATGGGATAAAGATTGAAGATTCTGTGGTGATAATAACATTGTAATTGCATGTGACTTAAATTATATAATCAGATATGACCACAGAAGCTGACTTGTTTCTTCTGCTTTTCGACTTATAATTGTTTTTAACAATGGTGAATTGATGAACTGGTTTCTGTACTTGCCATTCATATGGTGCATCATCACATCTCATTCAATAGTTATTATTTATTTTAGTTGTCTCCATTAATGTTCATTTCTTGTTCTATAGATAATTTCTCTCTCCTTCATTCAACATAAATTTCGGAAAACTCTACTGGTCGAGTAGCAAGCTAGTCATTAAACCTTTAAAATGAGCAAATTAGTTGAAACTAACACCAGAGAGTTGAGGGGCTCGAAAACAACGGGCATGTATTTACATTTGAATGTATTAATCAACAAACGGTCCCAAAGCAAAGAAAACTTGCCAATGGTGTAGACATATACAGATGGATATCCAAGTAATGTTTTATATGTTTGATATTAACAGAATTCAATTAGGCTATTAAAACCGGGCCATACTGCAAACTTGTTTTATAATTTTCCAGAATCGCATCATTACAAAGTAATTAGGTAACTAAACTCATCCATAAATCTAATGATTTTGCCATAACAGTCGTTGAAATCCAACACATCAAAAATCAACGTAAAATAGAAAGCAAATTATTAGCAGTAAGAACTTAGTCAAGAGCTGCAGCAAAAATTCAGACAAAACAACAAAGAGAACAGTATAAAAAGATGAGGCTCATCGCTTCTTGGAGACACCAACAGTTTTTCCCCTGCGGCCAGTGGTCTTGGTGTGCTGTCCACGCACACGAAGTCCCCAGTAGTGACGGAGACCACGGTGGTTCCTACAAGAGGTGGACAAAATCAAATGAATAAACAGCAGAAGCAAAGGCAACAGCCTTGTCGCAAAATACTTAAACATGGACAGTGAGACCATTTCAGAGTGAAAGGCCAGACCTGATCTTCTTCAAACGTTCAAGATCGTCCCTGAGCTTCATATCCAAAGCATTGGAAGTCACTTGAGAAAACTTTCCATCCTTGTAATCCTTCTTCCTATTCAGAAACCAGTCAGGGATCTTGAATTGACGAGGATTTGCCACAATAGTCATCAAGCTGTCAATCTCTGCAGCTGAGAGCTCACCAGCCCTGGTAATAAATAATTCACCAAGCTTTCAATTTATTTTCCAAAAACTATAGTGGAGAGGGAAAAATTAAGATTCTCATGCATTTTCTACCAATAGCCATGAATAGGAGCGAAACAAAGAATATCAATCAAGGCAAGAAATTCAACATCTATCAAAATTCTGAGAAATGAATCTCATAATGCACCAAAAATTGACAGATCTAATTCCTCAACATGAAACAATATGATGTATATGGCCAAAAACTGATATATACAATGAAGAATAACATTATAAATGCAAACAAGTTATCTGTTTTAAGAATGCTTGGTTGAATGAAGCATATCAATAGGTTTACGTTTATCCATTTCAAAACTAAAATGTTTTCTAGCATACTCGGCCAAAATACATAGGACGACAGAGTATGGATTTGAGACCCCAAGAATGGAATTGTTGAAGAATTTATTCTAACTGGATTGGGAACATTTTAAAATCCAATTACAGTACGAAATAACAATCTTGAGAGAGAATTACGCTATCCTTATGCCAAAATATACCACACTAACTAGCAGTTTCACATCCAAAACATGCCAAAGGAAATAAAATAAGACAAAATAAAAATGAGAGCAGTTTAAAACATTTGATTTTCTTTATGATTTGTATCCCCTGCAGTAGAAATGAGTTGATCGTATAAAATCCATAGATTGCAGAGGCACTCAACATTGAAGTTTGAAGGTATAAATATGTTAATTCAAATTTCAAGTGATTTTCTCTAATTCAAATTATAAACCAAACGCACAAGTTTGAATTCGACAAATAAAAGCATGACTCGAAGTCCACCTCATACAGAGGTGTGATATTCAAGTGACAGAGCTGGTCAAAATTTAACCTTAATAACAGTTCATCAAGCAAAATGCAACGAGTCCTCAATTATGAATAGCGGCAACAATCAAGATACGTGCTAGATAGCTCTAAAATTGTACAAATATGACAAGCAGCAGCATTGTAATTACAGTAAAAAGGAAATCATGAATGGAGAATTCGAGTAAATAGATCACAAACATGTAGAACCGTATATCATAATGCATTCATAAATCATAAATCGTAGACAGAGTCCAAAAAGCACACCCACAAAAAGTTCACTTCTGCTATTGCATACAGTAATTAATCCATATAAAAAATCCTACACAGAAAGTAATTGATATCATATTTCAGCATTCTGTCTATATATCAAATAAACTTAAAGCATTAACAGGCAAAAAATAGTGTTAATAAACCTTAAAATGGAATAAAAACGAGCTAGATTCTTAAAATATTAAAAAAAAAGGATAAAAGAAATAAACCTCTTGTTCATGTCGATGTCGGCTTTCTTGCAGACTATATTGGCGAAACGGCGGCCAATACCCTTGATGGAGGTCAAGGCGAACATGATCTTCTGCTTCCCGTCCACGTTCGTGTTCTGCACACGCAGAATATGCTGGAAATCCTCATTTGCTATCAGAGACTGCAATTTTATTTTTTTTTGTCAAAACACAAGAAATAGATTAAGCAGAAGAATAAATAAAAAGTATAAAAATGCTAATATAAATGAAAAGAGAGGGGATAACCATGTCTACTGCTGCGAATTGGCTGTGGAGAAGCTGCGATAATTCCCTGATCGGCTGCTTCGCTATAGTAGACAAAATCGCCACAAACCCTCGTCCAGTTGTGAAGCTAGGGTTTTTATAAAAATTGGAGGCGAAACGAAAGAGCTGGGGGCCTGTAAATGCTAATTGGGCTGAAGAAAAAGGCTTGTTGAAGTCAAGAGAATTGGGCTGACACCTATAAATTTTGGGAACAATACATAATTCCTTGTTTTAAAGATCACATTTCATAAATAACAAACTTCAAATTTTTTTTCAAAAATCAGGTGTTAAATCAATTTATTAAATATTTTTAATTATAATATAATACAATTATCCCAATTTATTAAATTTCAAATCCAAATCATTTTCTCTCTCTACTCTCTATCCTCTCCCTACCCCTTCTTAATATGCTGGAAATCCTCATTTGCTATCAGAGACTGCAATTTTTTTTTTTTTGTCAAAACACAAGAAATAGATTAAGCAGAAGAATAAATAAAAAGTATAAAAATGCTAATATAAATGAAGAGAGAGGGGATAACCATGTCTACTGCTGCGAATTGGCTGTGGAGAAGCTGCGACAATTCCCTGATCGGCTGCTTCGCTATAGTAGACAAAATCGCCACAAACCCTCGTCCAGTTGTGAAGCTAGGGTTTTTATAAAAAATTGGAGGCGAAACGAAAGAGCTGGGGGCCTGTAAATGCTAATTGGGCTGAAGAAAAAGGCTTGTTGAAGTCAAGAGAATTGGGCTGACACCTATAAATTTTTATTTGAGCCTATCCAAGATATCGCTTAACAGGACACTTCTATTTTGTTTAAAATTTGATTTTACTTATTTTTTAGGGAAGATTACATAAATTCTATATATAAGAAGTACATTTCAAAAATAACAAACTTAAAAAATCTTTTCAAAAATCA
>CAIGRT010150401.1:0-11577 GCA_903798405.1 Fraxinus platypoda | reverse complement strand
AATCTCTTCATTTCAAAATTTACACATGTTGTAGGTGTAATAAACATAATTCACATCTTATCAAAAGATTTTAAAGCTTCAATTAGATACTGTAATCACATGTCCTATTAATTTCCAGGCTTATAATAGTTAAAAAAGAGAGAATTTTAAACAAGTATTCACTTGCTACAGCAGAGAACTGTATAAGGCCGGCACTGCTGCGCATCACAGAAAGACCACCCCCATTGCAGTAATAAATTACCCATTTTCTTATTTCTGTGTAGCCACAATAATGTGTAGTCATTTATGGATAAAGAAGTTTACTTTAAAGTTATAAATTTGTGAAGTAATTACCAAATTACTTATTTTCAATTTTTACCAACAAAAACTTATTTACTTAAAAAGTAAACTTGTTAGCCAAACATGCTCTCATGATTGCAGCCACAATAATGATGCAAAAATTGCAATTAATACACAAAATCAAAATGGATAATGTTTGATAACTCACAACTCACAGGACAAGACCAGTAAACCCAATTGACAATAAAAAAGTAAGAAGTTAAAATACAATTACATAATAATCAACACATAAACTACTTAAACAAACCATCAAATCTTTAAAAATTTCTTCCGTTTTCCCAAAACAAACCCAAAACACGTGAAGTTCCAAGGACCCAAAAACTTTCAAGCTGATAATGGAAAACACTTGAAATTTACAAAAAAATAATTAAATAAAAAAATCCAGACTTACATGTTCTTCTTCCTTCAATTACAACTTCAAATTGGGGATTTAGATCCTTGCGACAGAAAGTAGTAGAGGGAGAGTGGGACGACCGAAGGGTTTTCTCGATTTCTCATAGTATCGCTACTATTGTGAATGTGAGAGAGGTGAAAAATTGTGGTTTTTATATAATCAGAATGAACCCGGCCGATTCATAAGAAATCGGGTTAGCGAGTTTCTTAATAAACCGGCGGTTCACATGTTTTTTTACCGGGTTATATGCTCTTGATCCAAAATGACTGATCCGGACCGGACCTATGTCTGGTTCACCAGTTCCAGGACCGAACCGGCCGGTCTGGTCCGATTTTAATAACTATGCTTCGAGGTGCAGATTCTTCTTTGTTCGAACTCATGATCATAAGCTTTTTCCGGACAAATTATATTCCTTTTTTCAAGGATTATACTGGCCTTCTATCAAACGGCTTATCTTAGACTTTCTCAACGGTTCTTTCTTCAAGAACACTCATTTTTTCCAAATGCTTGAAAACCACTTCACGGTAAGAGTTGTTTCCAACTGGCTTTCTCTCATAGGATTTTCGTGGTTAAATGTGTGGTTTTCCACAGATGACGTCAATCCGTTGATCCCTTTTTTCGCAACACTAACGTGGACAACAGATGTTGGGCCCACTCATGCTAAGTCAAGCAATTTTCGACGCGTTTTGACCGGAGAACCGAATGGAGAAAATGGGAGCGTGAATGCGGGAGATGCTTTACAGCGCGAGACAAAAGTGTTTGAGAACTGATGATAGTAACTAAGATGATTGCACTAACAAACAATCACCATCAAAGTATCAATAACCGAGATCAAACTAAAAATTATAGAACAAGCAAGAGAGTATATTGATAGTATTTTTCTTGAGTGTATTCTTTATGCATTCGAATCAATAATCAAAAGACCATCTTTTATAATTTACAAAGACCACCTACTTATAGAGTTCTGGCCGTTGTGGCAATTGTTGGATCAAAACTACGCGACCCCATCTTCTTAACCGAAACCTTACATCACAGTCTATCATACATTAAATACATTGACAACGGGTCAGCCGCCTTATACATTAGGCTAACACACCTGACATTCTTTATTACAAACGTTACATCAATCATTTCTAAAGATTGCCTACAAATCTTGTCAGAGACAGCTTCACATTCAGTTACTTTGGATGAATTGAGGGCTTCGGCCGAGGGAGCTTCGTATTAGTGATCTTCTGTGCGAAGAGTTTCAGCTTTTTCTTTGATTTCTTATGTAGCACTTTGACTTAAGTGATTCATCCATTTAGGCAGTGCTTCGGCAAATGAGCTTCAGCCTTTGTTTGACTTTTCGCATATGACCAATTGGGTCTTTGTTGACTTTCCTTTCCACGAAGAGTGCGATCGGCAATCTAACCGGAGCCTCGCTGGCGAGGTATAATAATATCAATAAAAATAATCACAAGAAGTATGACGACAAAATTTTTTTCCCCTTTCGACACGTGAAATTTAGCAATCGATAAACGATTAAATCAGTTAGCTAACAAGATTTAGCCCATCTTTGAACTTCATTTTAATTTGATACTTTTTTGTTTTTCTTCTTTTCAATCACACACACATTGTTCAACAAAATAATATTACATGTATATTCAAACCTTTTCATTCTTTTTTAACCACAAAATTTTCAAAAAATCACTATTCCAAAATACAAATTTTCATAAAATTTGATTTTAATGGAGCCCAAACAAGGACTTAATTTTGGCCTTCTAATATTAACCAATAACGCTCCATTGTTATTATATTACAAATCACAATATTTATTATATGCATCAAATTTTAATGGTAAAAAATGATTCTCAATTTTTGTTACTTATATTCTTACTTTCTTGTCGCATTTTATCGTTAACCTTGAATTAATTAGGGTATCTTGTCTATGATAATGATTTCTAATTGTAAAAAAGTTCACACAATTTTTGTTACTTTTTACCCATATTCGTACTTTTCTTGTCACATTTTTATCGTTAACTTTGAATTAAGTAGGGTATCTTGTCTTTAATGAAGAATTTTGTCTAGTACTCTACTCCCGTGCATTAAAATGAGGGGCAACAATTTGTCAAACTTTTGTATTTGTTGTTTATTTACTTATCTAAAAATACGAGAGGCAATTATTCATTTTATGAAGGAAAAATTATAGCAGGGGTCCCTAATTTTTTCAATTTTTGCAGGCTTTATCCTAACCTTCAATTTGTACCAACGACAGTCTCAAACCATTCATAAATATACACTTGGAGTCCATCTGGATGGAAACTGTCAGTTGACCAAGAAAAATAGCTTTTGACCAATTGAGAGGGGTAAAATGGTATTCCAATGGATTCTGGCACAATCCTTTGAACCTATCTTCACTCAAATCAAGAACCTTCAGTTCGATCAAATTCTTTAAAATATTTGAAGAAATTTCACCTTCAAAGGTGGGTCCCATAATAACTCACCCTTCTCACCAAACACACACAATTCATAATATAAAACCCCCTTCTATGTTTCCAAAGAACGAAAGTACAACCCTCCTTAACACACCCTTCAATGGCGCAAACTACACATAACTCTCTTCTTCCCAACAAATCTTCTCTTATTCCTCAAACCCAAAATTCTCTTTACACCAATTTTTCCTCTCTTATCGTCATATCTACAGTCAAATGCATTTCAGCCATTCAAGTTGCGGACTTTCCAAGTTCCAAAAACCCCATGTCTCAGAATCCAAGTCTCTCAAGCTAAAGTTGTCGGTTGCAGCCATCGTAAATGGGCGTTGGACAGCTGGAAATCGAAGAATGCATTGCAGCTGTCGAAATACCCGAACGCTGAAGAGCTTGAGTCGGTTCTCAAGACCCTTAATGACTTTCCTCCGATTATGTTCGCCGGAGAGGCCCAAAGCCTCGAGGAGCGGCTAGGTGAAGTTGCCCTAAGCAATGCATTCCTTCTACAAGTTGGGGATTGTGCTGAGATTGTTTTAGTTTTATTATTTTAATTTTCAATATTTATAAATATATAAAGTTATCATTTTACCCCTCTCAATTTGGTCAAAAACCATTTTTCTTGGTCAACTGACGATTTCATGGATGATTTTCATCCAGATGGACCCCAATTGCATATTTATGAAATGTTTGAAATCTCTGCTGACACAAATTGAAGGTAAGTGTAAAGTTTGCAAAAAATAAAAATGTTAGGAACCGCTGCTGCAATTTTCCTTTTTATGAACTCCTAACGAATTTTATAGACGAAAATATTGATTAGAAACAAGATGTACAAATTAATAAATATTGAGTATAAGAATGTGATAAAAAAACGTTAAAGACATGTGAACAAATGATAAGAAAAAAATATTCAAAATAAAAAAAATGTGCATCGTCTAAATCATTTCTGTAAAATGCAATTCATAAATAAATGAGATTTTTACCTTGTATACTTGATTTGAGAGTTTTTTGAAAGGATCATGCTACGTGCATGGGCCATGTAGTACCAGGGAGCGCCAAGTGGTGCCCCTATAGCTGGGGGGCCTGTCAGGGTCCATGTGGCCTGGTACAACCATTATAATCCTTTTTGAAAGGAAACGTTGCAACTCTATTTTAATTTATTTATTTATTTTGGGCTTAGGGGAGGGGGTTTTTCTATTTATGCAGAGTAAAAATGGATGAGTGTGTTTTAGGAAATAATTTTCACAAAATGCTTGAGATTTGGGTGAGTGAAGTTCTATATGATTGTAACAATAATTCATATATTAAAAAGTTCAGATAGTTCATAAAAAAATTATTTATTTTTTATATGTTCTCTATGTTCTTGTTTTCTCATGGACGAGGGTGTTTTGCACTATTTAAAAATGGACATTGCTATATGCATATCAAGATTTACATAATGGACTAGATAATGTCAAATGACACCCAACCATTTGTCGTCTGGAACACAATCAATTTTTTCATCCAATCTTTTCCCTTCACATCATTTTACGTAATCCATCATGTACATTTTTTTTATATACAAGCAGTAAAATCCTTTAAAAATTGATCTCAATTTTCAACAAGCGTAATGGTTAAAATTTGAGCAAATAATTCTCTAAGAAAATTGCATAAATGACCATTTTTTCTGAAACGAACCTATTTGTATTTTTTTTCCTCTTCTTGTGCACATGGGAGGGTGGTTCGACTTTGGACCAAACGAGTACTAACGAGGATTTTACGGATAGGACTAAACAAAGACCTTGTTTGATACACATTATTGAGTGAGAGAATACATTTTAAATAGTGATTTGATGGAAAATATGTGGTTAAAAAATAAGGAAAAATTTTGAATTCGCGTGTAATATTATTTTATTGAATAATGTGTGTTGGCGAGTTTTAAAAAATGAATTTTTGTAAGAACGTGGATCAAACGGGGGGAAAGTAAAAATTTGTGTAGTAAAAATATAGTTGACCAACTTTAAAAAAATGTTTTTCATAAAAAAAAATTTCAATTACGTAGAAAAAAAAAGTAAAAATATGAACGTTGAAACAGTGATAGCTGACATGCCAGTACACTCTTCATTGTTCAAACAGTAACACAACAGTGAAATTGGCCGATTTTACCCCTTTTGTTCAATTGGAATGCAAACAAAACTCCACCTACCTAAAGCAATTACCTTTCACGTACCCACACATCAGAAACTTTCTATCTCCATTCAAAGACGATTTCAGGTATCCAGCTACTGTATTCCGGCCACTGCATCAAACTTCAAGCAGCACCTCGACGTTTGTGAGTCTTCAACTGGCGAACCCTCATTGTAAGAGGTTGTCTGCCACTGTTTATATGAAAAAGAAAGATAAACTGTAGCCTTTTTGGCACAGAGAAGCGGAAGACCCAACAATGAATTAACCCACTCCCCCGTCCTAAAATTGGTTGAATCCGCTTCAAAAAGCTTCACTGGCACCTCGTGGTAAGTTGATCTTCAACTGGCGTGGGTTTAGTAGCAGATTGTACGCCCCTATTTCGACCCCCATTCCCAGTTCAAAACTGCACGCTTTGGCATAGAGGCGAAAGAGATGGCCGAAATTACACGGCTCCACCATCGTTCAATTGGTTGATTCCGGGTACAGTAGAGTCGCCATCGCCACTTCAGGCGAGTACAAAACGTCATAGACCCATTCCTTTCTCAGGTAACGTTTTGTAATACCTCTTCTGCTATATCAATTACTATGTGTTATGTTCATTTTCTAGCATTACCAAACCTTCTTCTTGAATGTGTAGACTGGTGAAATACGTGGTCCGTGTTCGTCAACGGCTGTTGATTCGGCTAAGAAATATGCCAGATGCAGAGATGCAGAACGGTAAACGTTCATAGTAGCCTGCGAAACGGCCATTGTCGAAGGACATCGGCACGACAAGTGTTTTACAAAACACGGGTGGGAACGTGGGATGACGTTGTTCAACGAAACAACATGCCACAACTGGAGTAAACTCCAATTGCGCAACCACTAGGACGCAATGCGTCGGGAACACAAATAGCTAACCGAATTGTTGGGCTGTACCGGGGTCGAATACAACCCGTCGGATGGTCGGATCGTAGTGTCCAAGGAATGGTGGACATGAAAATTGAAGGTGAGGTTTTTCATATCAGATTGACATTCATATGGACGTGTATACTGTGGTAAATGCGTGAGGTTGTGGTTGTTTATTACATCATGTATGTTTACCTTTTAAATGTCGCTACACATTGTTATACACGCTGCACTCTAAAATTTAGTTGGGATATTGAACTTGTAACAGTAACGATCATTTCAAGAAACATTCACGCAGTTCATTACTTAGGAGCATCTTCTGATCGTTTAAAATAACCTTTGTGATCCAATTTTTTGTATCCATGACCTCATCTATTACACGCCCCAATCATATAGCATGACAATAGTCTAACATTTAATTAATTACATCGGCCACACTAATTCATTTTTTGTTGTCGATTTACATTACGATATCCGCTTCACAGTACCTATATCAATAGTGCTAACCTAATTGCAGGAGAATAAAGAGTACAAGGACAAAGACGTGAACGAAATCTATGTCTGCTATCGTCAGCTTTTCAACGATAGCTACGACAGTGACAAGTACGCAGTTATGCCGATGAAGTTATGTCGGACGGGCTTCAGTTTGTTTGAAGGCAGTGTTGTAGATAACCAAAGGGATGCAATCCCTGTTGATGAGGAGAGCATTGGTTCCAGCTCTGAGGGCGCGTAGCACAAAAGTGCTTCAGGTATCTAGTACATGTCGAATGCCAAAAACGACGACAAGAGGAAGTCGGCGTCAAGCATGCAAAAAGGGAAGAAGAAAAAGGTTTCAGCTCGGGATCTATCCTACCCAGTTGATTGAGCAAACAACGCTACAGAGGAAGTAGTGGCGAGGATTAATAACATCATGCTGCCGATAAAAAATGTAGGGGTTGCCTGTGTCGAAAAATTACTTGCTTCAGAAAGGCTTGAGCTATGCGTCAGCAAACTCTACAATAGATGTTTTATTTAAACATTATTTTTTTTACTGCTCCCGAATATGTACATTTGATTTGGTGACGTAATCGTTCCTATCGTACATTATGTTTTCCCAAGCGTGGGTTTAATTTTGTAAGTGATTGTTTGAAACGACTAGTTTTCGAATTATTATTGTGTTTGGGTAACAAATAGTGCACACATGAGTGACAACTGAAACGTACAATAGATTTTTTAGAACAATGTCCCAAAAGCAACAACAAGTATCACATGTCAAAAAAGGACTAGCATCCTACTTCTTAACTGGTTGGTACAATTATTTACATTTTACTCACAAGAGTGTGAAATGATTCTTGCTTGTTATATAACTTCGTTGTTTGGCCACAATAATGCTGCATCTTCTATTCAGTGTATATAAATCTTTGTATTATTGCAAATTTCAGTGATCTTCATTTTCCTACAATGGATGATCTCAACTTCAACTGTGCGCTTTTTTCGGGGATCTTAAGACGAAGAAGAAGTCGATGATGATGAGTTCTTTAGTCAATTGGCGAAAGACATCACGACATGGGTTACGTATTATCGAATCGCAGTAAGCGATGCTAGGAACTACTATCTCAAACAACGCCATCGTATCTGACGATTCTTGTCTTCAAGAAATGGACACTTGTTCATGAAGGAAGGAATGAAAGGTAATAGCAAGATGTGTTATCGAGAATTCCGAATGTATCTACAACTACTTTGACACTTCACACATATTTTACGGGATGAATATAGCTTATGCAGTAGCCAACATGTCGACATCTATGAGCTGGTTGGAATGTTTTTGTCCATATTAGCGCATGTAAAAGGATACCACCATGTGACAACTATTTTCAATCATTCGTTGCAAACAGTGTGCCATTATTTTAAGGAGATACTCACTGCCGTCGTCCCCTTTTCAGCATGTTTCATACAATCAAGACTGGACTACAACGATGGTAAGGAGCCCCACAGGCCGGACCTCACAAAGCATCATTTGTTTCAAGATTGCATTTGTGCTATTGATGGAACGCATGTGAAAGCTGTGCTACCGCATACCGAGTGGGTGAATTTTATTGGCCGCAAAGGAGTGTTGACGCAAAATGTGTTGGCCACATGCAATTTCAATTTGTGTTTCACGTTCGTGCTTGCTGGTACTACTGGAAATACCCATGACGCGCGAATACTAGCGCGTGCTACATACAGTCCTGAAATTCATTTTCCATTACCTGGGCCTAGTAAGTATTATTTGGTTGACTCTGGGTTTGCTCATCGACCGTGCTACATGGCCCTTTACAAATGATCAGATATATTGTATCATTTTTAGGAGTCCCGCGATGATGGATCAGGTCATCGTCGACGATTACGTAATGCTCGGGAGAGGTTTAATTACAGACACTCGTCCTATAGAAACGTCATAGAACGAGTGTTTGGGGTGTGGAAAAAAAGATGGCAGATACTAGATTGTATGCCTAGCTAATCGTTTCGAACCCAAGTTGTTGTTGTTGTTACAACGATGGACGTTTACGTCGATTTGATAGAGCAGAAACAGATGATGACACGTTCGATGTTGACCTACCTAACGCCGACGACGAAATTCACCCCGAAATGAACGCACCTGAAATGCAGCGAAGTGATTGTGACCAACTTCGCGATTATATGGCACATCAACTTTGATCTTGAAATTATATGCGAATGGTGAATTTATAGAATCATGTCTAGTGTTGTACGAACGTATTAAGGTAATTCGTTGTTTCTGTTGAATTTAAAAATTAGAGAAGTGTAAATGCACAATCAGTGAATAGTTGAATAAGAAGATTTTTACACATTTGGCCTTCAAAAAAATGCACGATAACAAAATGAACACTACACCAAAATTCATCATTTACAACACATAAAATGCAACATTCGGTAGTTAAATGTTGCNAAAATTCATCATTTACAACACATAAAATGCAACATTCGGTAGTTAAATGTTGCTAAAGGGGTCTATCGCAACATTCTAATACGTGAATGTTGTCATTGCTTAACAAAATTGAGCTTTGACAACATTGTTTAAGTGAATGTTGCTAATATTGCCCTTTTGCAACGTTTTTTTAGTGTTACGAAATTTTTTATTTTTCACAATGTTTAAAAAACGTTGAGAAAAAAATAATGAAGGTATTTTTCGCAATGTCAAAAAGCGTCTTCCGCAACGTTTTTTTCAAATAATGAAGGTAATTTGGGGCTTTTCTTCACCATGTTCTTTTCTCTCATTCCTTGTTATTTCTTCCGCCCAAACCTTCTCATTGCTTAACAAAATTGAGCTTTGACAACATTGTTTAAGTGAATGTTGCTAATATTGCCCTTTTGCAACGTTTTTTTAGTGTTACGAAATTTTTTATTTTTCACAACGTTTAAAAAACGTTGAGAAAAAAATAATGAAGGTATTTTTCGCAATGTCAAAAAGCGTCTTCCGCAACGTTTTTTTTCAAATAATGAAGGTAATTTGGGGCTTTTCTTCACCATGTTCTTTTCTCTCATTCCCTGTTATTTCTTCCGCCCAAACCTTCTCTTACCTCTTCCAATAATGAAGGTAATTTAGGGCTTTTGTTCAATCAGGAATCACAACCCGTGTCTGGGAACTGCTTGTTCCGGTCGATCGCCGTGTCTCCGTTGATATCCTCACCGTTGTACACATTTCATCGAGCAACTGGAAGGATTGGCAACTCAGTAGTTGATACGACGCCTTCTACGTCGTCGAAGATCACGAAGCCCATTTCGTGAACCCACCGACGATGCCCGTTGACAAAGTTCCCAGGAATGACGTTGATTCTAGTAATTTTTTTGTCCACTAATTTCCAGAAAGTTTTAAATTTTATTTATTTATTCAATTTGATGCTTAGTAAAGTTGAAATGTACGGTAGAATTATTAATTTTTCCTCGGCATTTCTCAAGTTTTTGGGCGATATAAATGCTTGTATTTGGGTTATTATTTATGAATGTACTGTAAAAAAAATACTGAAGAACAATTCAAATGGTGGGTAGAATTCAATCAAAGCCTGGAAGAAAGCTTGAGATGGGTGAGGTGAGTTTTCAACTATGTTGCCGTTTGAATTTTGTTTGAAGTCAAAAAAATGATTTGAGATTGTTGTTTGAAGTCAACTATGTTTCCATTGTCATATTACCTTTTTTCTTTATATATACTTGACCTTAATGTAAAATCTGATCGACATTTTTTTCTTTTGCTTTTCCATTTTCCAATTCTCCATCAATTGAGGTATTCATCATTTATCAATGGCAGCATCACTACTATTTTTGCATATTTCCTTCAAGTGTTAGTTTCAGCTGGTCTTCGTTGATTAATCTTTTCATGGTTGCTCATAGGAAATGCTAAACCTGGTAAAGATACTGCAAGCTCAACTTAAAGAAGTCCATGAAAGACTAAGGTAAGTCTCTAGAACTATTAGTCAATTACGTATTAAATTTAGTTCAACTCTTTGATTATGATAGGAGTTCATGGTATTCAGAGTTCCAACTATCTCTGTTATAAAAACAAACTAAATGATTCAACCTTCTTAAATTACTGATTCGTCTTTCTTCTGTGAGTAATTGAACATCTCTGTTGGATGGAAAGTTCATTAAAGGAATCATTCAAAAGAGTTCACATTCAAAAGGTGATTTTTTAGTTCTCAGAAAATAAAGAGGCCTTCTGTAAGATTTTGGCTGTGATTCTTAATATGATTGTTTTGCATGGCATTATAAGCTACTGAGTTTAATTTTTGGAGAATTTTTACAGTTTTTGGAGGATAATAAATAATATCAATGTTTACTGGGTGAAGTTTACTGCATACTGCCTGAACTAGTGTAGATGGAGGCCAAAGACTAATAATTTGCAGCATATGTTCGTGTTACTTGTTTGAGTGGTTTGTTTGGATGTTGTCTGACCTTTTCTAACAGAAGTAACTGTCTAGACTTCGTTTCAGCTGGAGAACTTAGGGAATGACCAACTTATGCCATTAGCTTGCACCAGCCAGGTAAAGAAACAATCTTCTAGTGGAGAACTCTCTGTCCCTTTTTCTATCGTATTGTATTTTAGGTTTTTAAATGTGGTGACTTCATTTTTTAATCCCTCCATGGTACAACGCTATCATTTTCAGTCTAAGCTGTTACAAAGTTGGGGGCTTTGAGAATTGGTGGAATCATTTTGCACATCAAGGTCAAAAAATTATCAATAATTAGTTGATTGCTTCCTGTGACTTGGCTAAGGAGTGATTTAAAAAAGAAATTTTGATAAGAATTAATGAAATCTCCCTCAATTTATATGTTTTGTATTTTGTCAAAATGCCT
>CAIGRT010150388.1:0-13618 GCA_903798405.1 Fraxinus platypoda | reverse complement strand
GCACAAGGCTACGCGAACTCATGGTACTTTCAGGCTTGCGATCGCACAGAAACATGCCGAGAACAAGTTGGCGAAATTTTCCTATATTCGCGAGATTTCCTTGTTAGTCTAGGATTCTATTATATTTCCAATTTTGACAATATTCTTTGGCCTAATTACGTTTTATTAGGGTTTCTAGTATTAGTATAAATAGGAGATTCATTTCATTGTAAAACAAAAAGAACATTTTTGACATTATGAATTAAATGAGATTTCTCTATTTTTGTTCTTGATTGAACATGTACCGAACTTATCAAATATTGTTATATTTGTGGCGTTCAACCCTTAGAACTTATCAAAGGATTAGGCACCCTTTGTGGCGTTCGCAAATCGAGGTTCGTTGGTTTTGTAATCAAGAGGTCATTCAAACTNGTAAAACAAAAAGAACATTTTTGACATTATGAATTAAATGAGATTTCTCTATTTTTGTTCTTGATTGAACATGTACCGAACTTATCAAATATTGTTATATTTGTGGCGTTCAACTCTTAGAACTTATCAAATGATTAGGCACCCTTTGTGGCGTTCGCAAATCGAGGTTTGTTGGTTTTGTAATCAAGAGGTCATTCAAACATTGTTTTTGTTTGGTTGCTTGGTTCAATAATTTGCGGATCGAGATTCTACCATCTACAACCTGAATTTGGGCTTTCTCGGCGATTTCAATTAATTCCGCGATTTCCACGCTGATCCCGTACCCGGGTTCGCGTCAAGCAGTGTGAATGTTCCACTTGTGTTGTCATCTGATAGGGATGACGAGCATGAATGGACTAGGGGAAGTGCTTTATATGCCGTTGCTGACCTGGCTACATTGTTGCACGACGAATGTCGGAAATTGTTTTTGAGTGGTGTAGAGAAATACTTAGATGAAGTCGAAAGAAAAAGCCCGTCAATGGAATCTGATAATCACATAGCTGGTATGATGTATAAAGTTAAAAGGGCGAGTGACTGGTTTGACATGATTGTAAATAAAGAAGGCGAACCCCCGAACCCAAACATAAAGGATGGCTTCACAGGAGGTTCATGTAACTTGGAAGATTCCGCAAATGAAGCTTATGGGAAGGTTAAAAACAAAATATATGGGATTCTTCTTAAGCATGTAGAGAGGACTGCAATGGCTTAAGCAAGTAACAATGAATAATCTGGCTATCGGCATAATTTGGGAAGTTTAAGCAACGAGGTACTTCATGGTAAGAATCTTTGGGGTCGGTTCGGGCTTCTTAGATAGTGCCGAGACTGTCCTGTATGGTATTTTACAATGGTTCCCAGTCCGTGTAAGGTTGTGTTCTAACATGTAGACATAGGGACAGGCGATTAACAAAAACAACTAGCAAAAATTGTAGAATTGTTTCCAGATCTTTGTAAATTTTGTGAGATAAACTATATAATAGCTCACATTCAGGTTATACATTGGTTGTAAAATGATAAAGAGTATGCCTAATGTATATAAACTGCTTTGAACACAGATTTCATCATTCTCCAATTCTTTATTATATAAGTTCTCCTTTTGGCTTGTGAAGCTTACTTCTGCACATGAGAAGACGGTAACTTTATGGAACAATATCTGCACCTTAAGGAAATCAAAAGAAAATTGTATGGATGGAGCAGCCAGGTGATCTCAGAAAATTTGATATAAAGTTTGGAGAGTATAGCTTATGTCTACTCTAACCTTTTTGAATGTGGGTTTCATAATTGCTATTGGGAGCTGACTTTCGATTATATTTGTTTCATTTCCTTCTTTTGTTCCATTTAATCTCGATATTTGGTAATTTGAATCAATGAGTTTGTTGATCAAATCAATATGTGACATTGATGCACGACTCAACGAATCTTGAATTGTTAATTTCTAATATTCTGTGTGAATCAATGGATTTTGAATAGGTGTTCTTGATTTCTTCATATTTGAGTTGCATCACTTGCTCTTTTGGCTCTCTGCATGCCTCTATGGAACTTTTTTTGAAGTTTTCTTTTTGGTTAATTTAAGAAAATTTATTAAAAATACTTCAATTAAAAGTTACACGGGCCCGGCCCGGCCCGGCACCTCTATCCTTTCCTTATGGCAGATGGTTACTTGAGTTATATCAGTCTTCCATTTCCTACTCAAACATCTTTATCTCTAATTTGACGCAGTTGTTGTCGTGTCAAACTATTGAAGACAATATGTTTGGTCAACTAATTCAAAGAGACCTATTAGTAAATGCTGGTATGAGTTGGTAAGTGGTCAACATTAATCTAAGGGAAAATTACAATGTTGGTCCCTAATGTATTCTCCAAATAGCATTTAGGTCCTACTTTTGAAGAATGACCTATCCAAATCTTTGTTGAATTAACAAAAATTTGACACTTGAGGATCACGTGATGATTTAATAGAGATTTAAACTATTTCTGTCATTAAAGAAAGATTGTTCGAGTACAGTAAAAAGTCGAATAATAAGACCAACTTGCTCCTCTAAAAGATTGGGGGTCAACTTGTAAATGAGGTAATCATATGCAAAATTTCCTTAAAATTATTTTTGGACTAGTATCATAAATCCTTTTGAGTAGACAATTATAATCTAAAATATTGTTGAATTTGCAATCCTCGAGATTTGAAGTATTACTATTACATGAAAGTTCTAGTTATTGTTTCTTGGAAGATGATTTTTCGAAGTTGGTTGTTAGGGTAAGGGACAATAAAAGGTTATAGGCTTGTAAAATACCATCTAAGCATATAATTCAAAGTTTAGGACAAATTGCTCGAATGTAATAAAAAGTTGCCAACTTGTTCTTTCTAAAGATTAAGAATCAACTTGTTACTTAGGCAACAAATTTTGCGAGATTTCCATATAGTAATATTTGAGCGAGTATCCATGCATCACACATGGTTGGTGGGATATTTAGCATTTGTTTGGCAAAGTTGATTTGAAAATTATTTTTTCTTAAGCTCATTTTTAATTACACATTCTTCCAATAAAATAATTTTGTAATCGTGTTCATAATATTTTACTACTTTTTAACCACGCATTCTCAAAAAAATTATTTTTCACTTCAATTCATCTCTTCCAAACAAATACTTAGCTCCTTCATAACCAATGCCTCTATTTCCATTTATTGCCACTTTTACAGCTATATATATATGCCACTGAATGTTGCAATTGAACATTTTTAGCAGTCAACTAATTGAAAACATTGTTGAGTTTGTAGTCCTTGCAATTTGAAATGTTGTTACAAAAGTGATTTGAAATTAGTTGTTTTATTTTGAAAGATGTTTTTCCATTGTTGGTGGTTTAGGGCAACAGACAAATGATTCATAACAATAAACTGGCAAAACTCATGTTTAGACATAGAATTCCAAACTTGGTGGATGAGTTTGATCATCTGAACACAAAAGTGGCAAACCCTAGCTTTATAGGCTTGTACATCTTTGCAATTTGTCTCACTGGGAAGAGTACAATATCTCTAAGCATATATTACAGGTAGGGTTAGTCGATTCAGGTCGGCTTGGAGGAATGTTGATTCGATTTTTGGATGGCTTGGACATACCCAAAAGTCTCATCGGATTTTTAAAAAAGTTATTTTCAAGAAAAAGTTCTCGTGAACCTGACACATTGAACCGACTCAGATAGATTTAGATCTATTTATTTCTCTTGTCAATTAAATTTCAAATTGATATTTCATCAAATCCAAATTGTTGGTTCGATGTTGAAATATATTTAATTCAACCAAATCCAACCCGTGTTCACCTTGGTTACAAGAATTAGGTAAAAGCTCGAATGCTATTTAAAACACATGAAACACACCGTAGAACTAGATCATCCTTGGCCTTTTATTTATTTATTTTTATTAAAACCTTTTTTTAATCACAAATTAGTACAAAATGACTTCTTGATGCTGTAAGATACTGTTTTTCAAGAAAGGGGAGGACAATAGCAGAATCCAAATTTGTGAACTTAACCATTTTACTCAACTCAGATTCCTAACCCAAAACACACGCAGAGAGAAATTTCGAGAAATTTATAAGTTCTCAAAAAAGAAGGAATCCCAAAATACAACCGACTGAAAAGATCTCCACAATTTATTGCCTTTTCGGGAAATTCGAGCAAATGGGTTGTTCTAAAAGATTGGAAACTTCTATCTTTCTGGGGCTTCTTCTTTCGATTTTTGCTGAATTAGCGGTGGGTCGGTTTGTGGTGGAAAAGAACAGCTTAAGGGTGACGTCACCGGACAGCATCAAGGGCACTCATGACAGTGCAATTGGGAACTTTGGGATTCCACAATATGGAGGTAGCATGGCAGGGACTGTGATGTACCCGAAGGAAAATAGAAAGGGCTGCAAGAATTTTGATGATTTTGGGATTTCATTCAAGTCGAAGCCTGGAGCTTTGCCTTTCTTTGTTCTTGTTGACCGTGGAGGTACATATTTTCTTTTTGTGTAATTTGAAGTTAGATTGTAGTATATGTTTCAATTTTGAGCTTAATTTCTGATTTTTTGGATTACCCTTTTGCTAATTTTTGTCCATGAAAAATGAAATATTTGATGCGTTTACACGTTCGAGCTTAAATGTATTATTTTTTGGGATATCCTTTTACTGAATTTAGTTAATGCTAGTTTGAGGTTGACTTTGAAGCTGTTTGCGAGCTGCCCTTCTGGTAAAGTTCAATGTTAGTGCAAATTTATGGATTGGGATATACTTTTGGTCAAGTCAGTTATTCACGCCAGATAGGGTTATCTTTCTTGCGCAAGAGATTTTGCAATTTCAGCTTGTTTTGTTAATAAATTGTTTATTGCACATTTGAGTTGGATTTAAATTAGATTGAGGTCTTGACGGAGAAGCTGTACTATGAGACTATTGCAGTCTATACCATTATGATTTTTTAATCTGAGGTTGATTTATATTGTCATTGGTTGCTAATGTACTTTTCCTTTATTCTAAGAACTGTTCTCTATTTCCCTTTAGAGCAGGATATTCATTTTTATCTATGTTTCTACTGGAAACTTTTGTAGAATTCTTTTGATGAATTTGGGCTTTATTCTTCTGCAATGCAGATTGCTTTTTCGCTCTAAAGGTTTGGAATGCCCAAAATGCTGGTGCTGCTGCAGTTCTAGTGGCTGATGATGTTGAGGAAGCATTAATAACCATGGACTCACCTGAAGAGGATCACGCATCTGCAAAGTATATCGCGAACATAACAATACCTTCAGCACTGATCGAGAAAAGTTTTGGTGAAGATTTGAAGAAAGCAATCAGTGGAGGTGATATGGTAAATGTGAATCTAGATTGGAGAGAGGCTGTCCCGCACCCAGATGATCGGGTGGAGTATGAACTGTGGACTAACAGCAATGATGAGTGTGGAATTAAGTGTGATATGTTGATGGAGTTTGTTAAGGATTTTAAGGGTGCAGCCCAAATTCTTGAGAAAGGTGGTTATACTCAGTTTACACCTCATTATATAACTTGGTACTGCCCACAGGCATTCACCATAAGCAAACAGTGCAAGTCCCAATGTATCAACCATGGAAGATATTGTGCTCCGGACCCCGAACAAGATTTCAGCTCTGGTTATGACGGAAAAGATGTAGTTCTTGAGAACTTGAGGCAGCTATGTGTGTTTAAAGTGGCCAATGAGAATAAAAAGCCATGGGTTTGGTGGGATTATGTTACTGATTTTCAAATAAGATGCCCCATGAAGGAAAAGAAATACAACAAGGAATGTGCTGAGGGTGTTATCGGATCCTTAGGTAATTATTTGCCTTTCTTTTATTAATCTCAATCACTATCGATGGACAATTATATGTCACTGTTGCTCACATGCAGGACTTGATCTGAAAAAGATCGAAAAGTGCATGGGTGATCCTAATACTGACTCAGACAATCCTGTTCTGAAAGAAGAGCAAGATGCTCAGGTGAGTGTGTGTACTCATCTATTTTGCGAAATCATATCAATGTTTCCCTTATATGTTTTTATTTAAACTTCTTATGTGATGGTAATAGTGCAAAATGTCTGAGATTTGTAGATTGGGAAAGGATCTCGTGGTGATGTAACCATATTGCCCACCCTAGTTGTCAATAATCGTCAATATCGAGGTCTGTCTGTTTATTAAAGCAGTTTTGTTGAGCAGCATACATATATTTTTCTCTGATATATGATCTTTGCAGGGAAGTTGGAGAAAGGAGCTGTTTTAAAGGCTATTTGTGCTGGTTTTGAGGAAACTACAGAGCCATCTGTTTGTTTGAGTGGTGGTGAGATACTTAATTCCATAATATTGCAAATTTTGGATGATACGAGATTTAATAGATATTTATAAAGGCATTACCTTCTCAATTGCAGATGTTGAAACAAATGAGTGCTTGGATAATAATGGCGGCTGCTGGCGAGACAAGACATCTAATATTACAGCTTGCAAGGTGCTTTATCAATAACTAACTATTTAGCATCTTTAGTTATTTTGATGCTCAAACATTTTTACATTCTCAGGACACATTTCGAGGAAGAGTGTGTGAATGCCCTGTGGTAAATGGTGTGCGGTTTAAGGGGGATGGTTACAGCACTTGTACTGGTATGTAAATTATTTTTCTTTATTCGCTTTTGCAAAGCTAATAGTTTCTTTAGAACTGTCTACTATTTGTCAGAATTTTTCTACTAGAAATATCTATTTTCTAGGAGCGTTTTACTGAGCCCATATACCAAAATAAAATTTCTTGCTTAATGTAACAGAATGAACATTACTTCTTTATGTAAAATGATAAAAGATGGAATAAACTAGAATATCCATATGTTTGTGTAACACGTGAATGGTTGTGGCTCGACACCACATGCATATAGTTAGTCTGCATCTGCATCTTCGTTCGAATTTGGTTTACATGATTTTTGAAACTGAAATTAGTAGCATTGAACGTTTGGCTGAAGTCAGACCATTGATGAGCCCCATGCTTTTGGCTCTTCTGCAATTCAGTGCACTTGAGACTTGAAGTACGGTGGTCATAATGAACCACATTTCTGTGCTATCATGAATAAATAGGTGTCATTCTTTTATTTTGTAGAACACGTTCTATAATAGACCTTTATGCAAATACTAACAGTGGACTATTATCAATGTGTTTCATTTGTTTGCATCATTGGCTCTCAAAGAACTCTTTCACATTTACTTCTCCCCTGCCCTTCTCTCATAAAGTATAGACAAAGTAGAAAAGAGGTATTCTTTCATTATAGTTATGCTCGATGGCCCTTTATAGTTATGTTATGGGAGAATTGCAGTGGGGTCCTTAACTTTAGTGAAAATTGCAAATGGTCCCAAATAGGTATGTTAGGTGAGTCAGCTCAACCTCGCTTTGGGGCGAGCCAAGCATGGGCCGGCTTGTTTGAAGAAAATGTCATTTGGCTTGCCCCTAGGTGGGGCTGGCGAACCCTCATTTTTTTTTTATTTTTTCTATTATAAAACCAAATATTTTATTTTTTAGCTTCTCGGCTTCTGGACAAGCCGACAAGTGGCTCATACGGAAAACCCAGCACATCTTGCCACATCACTCCCCTCTTGGGCGAGCCGATCCTGCTCGGCTTGTGTGTCGCCCCACTTAACATCTCTATTCCCAGACCCTTCTTTTTTGGCACTGTCCTCCCAAACCTAGCACTTTACCAGATTTTACATGGGCAAAAATGTCTATCCACATTTTCTCACTTAAAATGGAAAAAAAATGAAAACCGTTAATCCTTCCCAACACCCTCTGCCCCACCAGCACACCATCACCGGAGCCTCAGGGAAAAGATTGTGATGGTGAGGCTAAGACTGATAAAACCCAGAAAAATTGGTTCTGAACCAAAGGAAATGACTAGATCCAGAAGCAAGATTTCGGTACTGGTGCTGGAGGTTGATCCGAAGCATGGCGGAAGCGGACATGGCCTGTACTATTTAAAATAAAAATGACCTTTATAAACTTAGAAATGGTAAAATAAGTGATTTCTAAGGAGTTGAGTTGCTAGAGAGAAATCGGTCAGGTTAAATGGTCCATTGATTTCAACCATGCTGCCCCCTCCTGCAATGTCATTCGCTAATTCATGTTAGCACACCCAAATCATTCCACCGCCATTTCTTGAAAGATATTTAAGGTTTGGAAATGGTTGTGGTGGTGGGGGGATGGGTGTGGTTGGTGTTGGGAAGGTGAAGGTGAAGGTGAAGATTTTCTTTTTGTTTTTTAAATTCTTTTCTTTCTTCTATTTTCATAAACATTGTGTAATTACTAATTATCCACCATTTGAACGGAATCCATATAAAACCTCGCTCTGCATTATTACCCTAAGAGGTTTGAGATAGTGGTGTTCGAAAAGGTTAGGGACACCTTCTTTTTCTTTGTTTTAGATAACTTCCATCTCTCTTCTGGCTTCAACAAAGAGGAGGGTGAAGTATGTAGTCACTTCTCTGAAGTTGTAAAACTCTGCTTTTCGATCTTATTAAATATTAGCGATTAATGTATAGTTATTTTAGTCTTAACTCTTTAAGCTTTCCTCCCACCTACAGAAAGCAAGTAAATACATAAATGAAGATCAACTGAAATTTGAAAGGAAAGGAAAAACTTTCTATATGCCACTGCCCATGAATTTAATTCTTTTGAGTATATCTTAACTCGGCATTCTCATCTCTTATATAAGAGTAGCTATATATGTTTGCTATAATTTGATATTTTTTATGTTTTCCAGTATAATTTGGACTTATTTTACACGGTTAACATTTAACACAAATAAAAGAAAAATCTTGTATTTGTCCCCAAGAATCACATTAATGTTTTCTTGTGCATGTCATTGTGCAATCTAAATACAGATTTGGAGATTGCAAAGTAGTTGAAAGTTCTGGCGATCTGAATAGCCTTACTAATCAGATAGTGAAATTCTTGTGGATGATTCTACATATTCGACGTTGAGCATTCAAAATCTTGCAATCTTCTATTTTGTTGTCTAAATATCTAAAAGAATGCTTCCCTCTGGTTTATAATGAGCTGATTGAGTTGTACGTATCATGTGCTCCATCAATATACAATTGAATGACTTCAGTTTTTTGTTTGGTCATCCTTTAATAATGGACTCTTTACAATAGACATTTAATTCCCAAAAATATCCTTCCCTAATGCATATGGTTTCTATTTAAGTTGATTCCTTGTGGTAAATCTTATCGATAAGGATTTTCAGCTGAGGTAAAATTGAAATTTTTACATCAATTCCTACATTGTCAATTCACCTAAACTCGGTACCAGATTAAGATTCAGTTGCGCATGGATCTTGCTTTGAATATCTAGCAAAGTATCATGCCTCGTGTTTGTCTTAGCTTTAAATAATCCTTCTTCAAGCATCTCAAGTTAAAGTTTTCTATGTGCAGCAAGTGGGCCCGGACGGTGCAAAATCAATAATGGAGGCTGTTGGCATGAAACCCAAAATGGAATTACTTTCTCTGCCTGCATCGTCAGTATTTTTTTTCATTTTGCCTAAACTCCCCCCGATAAAATTTGGTTCTGAAAGAAATCTTAAAAAATATTTCAACAGGATAATGAAGAAGGAAAATGCACTTGTCCTCCTGGATTTAAAGGCGACGGTGTTAAAAGTTGTGAAGGTCAGAGTTTTAGTTTGAACTGAATTATGAAAACTGATTCATGTAGATGCACCCAATTTA
Source organism: Fraxinus platypoda (assembly GCA_903798405.1). NCBI lineage: Eukaryota > Viridiplantae > Streptophyta > Magnoliopsida > Lamiales > Oleaceae > Fraxinus > Fraxinus platypoda. Next base: position 3,945 of record CAIGRT010150388.1, on the reverse strand, counting down.
TTAGGTTTAAGGCTTAGCTCATATTTTATATATCAACAGTATAGCAAGTTGTTGTCAAAAGCTTTGTTTAATCAGGCTCAATTTCAAATTGTATCTGGTAAAATCCTGCAAAAGTTGATACCTGCTCAATTTTAGTGCTCGTCTGGTTTAGCTTAAAAAGTTGCGGTCAAAGTCAACAATTAATTTTAACAACACATTTTATGGGACCTACAACTTTTATCAAATTTTTAACCACAAATTTCATCTAAACCAAATTATAAAAAGCTTTGTCGAACAACCCTTTATTATGCTGGAACTACCGGTCGCTGGTGTGAAGTTGAATGTGAGTTTTGGTGTAACATGACATGCTAACCTTTGGAAGAGGTATTAAGGTGATTCAAATGGTGCTATTCAAGAATGAGATAATGAACGGATGGCTACATAAATGGTATAAAAGTGGTAATTCAAGAGTAAATGATGAATGGATGGTTAAATAAATTGCATGTTTGGTATACAATACTCAAAAGAATTGGACATTATGCTAAACGAGATTTCAACGTCTTTTACAGCTGTAATACTATCTAGTACTATTCATTCCTCTACCAAATAAGCCAAAATGTTATAATACTGGTGCTAACAGATCGAGCATTTCTTGATTACTGCATAAATTGTTTCCTTATTAACCGCTGATCTTGTATAATTTCTTCTACCCATATAGATATTGATGAATGTAAAGAAAAGAAAGCTTGCCAGTGCCCTGAATGCAGCTGCAAGAATACATGGGGCAGTTATGATTGCTCATGTAGCGGGGACCTGTTGTATATCCGGGACCACGATACCTGCATAAGTGAGATAACTTGCAAATTTTTGTTGCTTTGTGTATGCTTAAACAGCGCACATCCAATATCCTGTTTGCATGTGCAGGTAAGAGAGCTACTGAAGTAAAATCTGCTTGGGCTGCTGTTTGGGTTATTTTGATTGGATTGGCAATGGCTGGTGGCGGGGGGTATCTTGTGTATAAATACAGATTGAGGGTAAGTTTCCTATGCACAATTTTTTGCGTATTAATCATGGTTTTTGCATCTAACTTTGACCATGAAAGTTCGAAGTTTCTGCAAGAATCTTGATAGTCACTCTCTTTTTGGGCCGTTTAGCCTCTATTCATTGTCTAAATATAATTAATTCTTAAACATAATTAGAGCAAACATGTTCATAACATAGCTCTACTGAAACTTTCAACAATGTTCAGCAAAATTAAGGTTCTCTTGCAAATTTTATGGTTTCAAAATTTTCAGTGTGTTTCGTTTCCGTATCTTCTGAAATTGAAATATTCCAAATCTTCAGATAGAAATTTCTAGGCTGCAACTCTAACCAATTTATGTGATAGCACTTGGAAAGAGCATGAAACTTTTATTTATCCTTTTCTCTTTCTTTCTGTGGGAAGAGAGAGACCGTCTCTCTTGTTCTTTTGTTAAACATGTGATTTGATGTTGCGAGGGTTCAAGTACAAGATTGAAGATACCTTCATTTTCAACCCTTGCCTGTAAATTGGCATTTAAGCTCTTATTTTAGAACTTTAGTCGGTTCACCCACTACTGCTTTCATAGATGTAGAGTGAAGGTACAGGGGCTAACTCGAAGTTTCTATCGTAAACATATGACAATTGATTCGATACATTCTTTTTTTGTACCCAATATTTTTGTGCAAGTCATCTCGAGTCTTTTTAAAATAAATTTGGGATATCAATTATGTAAGGAGGCCATTTTGTTGTTCTTTTATGTTTGATTGTTATTAGTTTGGGGTAGGGGAGTTCGTTAAAGCATGTTTCTTAGTCTGTTATACAAAATTGAAGCATTTCTGTTAGTTTGCTTAATCCTAAACCAAATTTTTTTTTCGTATGTTCTTACACTGGGCTGCAAATTCAGTCATACATGGACTCGGAAATCAGGGCTATAATGGCACAGTACATGCCTCTAGACAGTCAAAATGAAGTTCCAAATCATGTTAGCGACGATCGTGCTTAAAAGTGAAGCTCAATTGTTATTCTTCTGGAAGAGTTGCACAAGGATTCATGCACCTTCCCCTTGTGTCTCCAACGAAGGTTTTGAAGGTAGAATTATGTATCTTTGTAACAGTAGTTGGAAAATAAGTGAAATGAGAGATCATATTTTCCTGATGTGTCTTTCAAGACGTAACATGTGCGTACGCTTGTGTTTGGGGAACAGTAAAAAGAAGGGTTAAGGTCGAATTATGTACACTTTAGCATTTGATAGGTTGTGCGTGTAATCGTGGGCATGTTTCTTTCAATGGATCTTCCCAGATGTATGGAAATCTAAATTATTAGTTAGAATTAGTAGAAAGTTTGGTTTTAATGAATATTTATCCTTGCTTCAGTGCCATGCCTTTCCTTTTTACTGCTTTCATGTAATCTTGGAATGATCAGGAAACGAATTTAATCTGTGAAAATAATATTTATCTATGCATTTGTGAAGCTTTGCATCCCAAGAAATTATCTATGCATTGATTATAAACATTAAATCTTTGAATTGGTCGAAGTTTCTTACTAGTTTGGAAACGAAGGTCATCTCTTGGGATTCCGTGTACCGATTTGCAATGTGAACCTCCCTCTCGTACAGGCATGTAAAGTGCCGAGGAATTCCTTCCGTAGAAGAGAAAAGAAATTATTTGCATTTTTATCGGAAACCAACCAACAGATGTTGCCGGCGCCCTCAAGCTCTCACGCAGTGGGTAAAATTCACTGCACCAGTCCAGTCTCCACGCTGCGGAAGCCATAGAATGCTAAGAAGCCTGCCTGCCACCACAACATGAGTAGCTTGTTTTTGTTAAGTGGCTGGCTATATCATTTAATTGCAGTTTTGAACGATAAATAGATTTATGGTATTTAGTAATTACAGTAATTTATGTAAATGGAATAAATAAAATAATAAATATATGATTTCAAGAATGGTGTGCTGTTTAGGATTTGATGTATCATGTCATCCCCTGTTCTTCAAAGATTATATATATATATTAATTCACTGGTGGGTTATAAAATTATTTCAAATGTTGAGACCCACCAAAGTTTTATTCATCGATAAGACATGTACTTAGCATAAGATTAATATCGATACAATTAATTTCAAAAGAAACATTATAAACTTCGGATTAATGCAAGAATTTGTTTAAACAATTTCCGGTTAGACCCAATCATTAAATGGACTAAAAACGAAATAATTGTGATTTTGTTGCCTAACAACATTTTTTTTTTTTTTTTGAAGTCATGAATTTGATAGAAAAGATTAACTTTGTCATCTACACGTGTAAATTAGAAAGTACTCGTTCATGAAATGTTATTCCCTATATATTCTTAGGAAGAAAAAAAAAAGGATATTGTTTAATCTAAGGAAAGTTTTTACAGATACTATCAGTTTATGGTAACTAAGTAGTTTAATTAAGGAAATAGTTGGAATATTGTTTATTCTTTCCATAAACATGCACTTAACGGCTACTGTTTATTTGAATTTCTTACCATAATCAACACCGAAATAAGATACTTTACTCCCAAGTTTAACCTATAAATATGTACTTTCGATCCTTCACTTGTTCTCGCATTATCTTTCAGAAATCCTTCTCTTCTTCACACAGCGAATATGGTTATGGTTCCTCAAGAACTAAGTCTAAATTCATCCACATCAGGTCTTCGATACTTCGACATAGAGAGTTCCCGACTTGACTTGAACAAGAAAAGAAAGCGGTCTCATTTTTATCGCAAACCATCAGATGTTGAGTATTCAGCCCTCGCCCTCCTTAAGCTCTCACGCAGTGGCGAAAGTTACTGCTACCGTCCAATTTCCAATCCCGACACGAAGGAAGCCGTAGAATGCAAGAATCCTGTCACGGTTGCCACTACAACCACCGCAAGCATGGCCACTTCAGCCTTCGGTAATGTCGAGAACATCGAACCTG
>CAIGRT010150371.1:0-16441 GCA_903798405.1 Fraxinus platypoda | reverse complement strand
TAAAATTTACATATATTTATTTTCAATATTAAACAACTAACGTGTAACGCACGTTAACCACGCTAATATTTATTAAAAACACTCTACTAGCAAAACTATCCTCACAACCGTCGTGACCCTAACAAAGGGGAAATACTAATATTTGTTTAAAATTATGGTGCCTAAGTTACGATTACTCAAACCATAAGGGCCAGATTGAAAATAAAATAATATTCCTTTCTGTAACGTTTCAAAACCCTTGCTCGAATCTTCAACCTCTCAAGATTTCAATTCATCTCTTCGCTGTTGGCTACTCTACTCTGTAACATATCTCTCCTTTTTTTTTTTTTTTCCCTATCTATTTCTATATATTTAAAGTATAATCTCTCTCTTTATATGTTTATGTATGTATAATTTTGTGTGATGTTTGCTTATTAATGTGTAATTGCAGAGAAAGAGAAGTATGTTGGACATAAATCTGATCAGAGAAGAAAAGGGTGGTAACCCGGAGGAGATTAGGGAGTCTCAGCGACGTCGTTTTGCTGACCCTGGTCTGATCGATGAGGTCATTAAACTCGACAAAGAATGGCGACAGCGTAATTGTTTCTATCATTTCTTTTGCTGTTTTCCCACGATTTTGTGAATTTATGCTGTTTTCATTAGATAAATATTGTAGGTCAATTTGAGCTGGAAGGATTGAGGAAGGATTTTAACAAGATTAATAAAAAGGTTGCTGGACTCCGAATTGTGAGTGCTTCATTCTCCTTTTTGTCTACTAATTTCAGAATTATATTTTTGACTAATGTGGAATACTTCTTGTTTTTGCCTTACTGAATCCAAGGACCTGCTCAAAATGCTGAAATTATGATGACGAATATGCAAAATAAATAATAAAAGGATGAAAATATTGCCAAAACAAAGGAGAAGGTTTTTCAGTTACAAAATGTTTCATTTTTCACTTTCTAATTTGTCATATTTTTTACTATATTTGAGATTTAAGTAAAATGAAGATTTGGGATTTGTGTTTAGGTAGTAGATAACAATAAATGTGAATACTCAACTCTCCTACTCTCTTGGACGCCTACCTCTCGTGTTTTTACGTTAAAAGGCAGTTAAAACTTTCAAAAAAACTCTTAAAGAAAGTGAAGCCTATACTCTGAATCGCAGCACTCCTTGAGATTATCACTTCAAACTTTTTTAAATTTAATTAGGTCCATCCTATTTAAAGCTTAAAAATGGCTGTTGATGAATTGCAGCATAGCACTCTAATCTGTTTAGGTATTTTGCATCTGAGTGGAAATGCAACTGACTTTGGTGCTCTCTTCAGCTTATTTTGTTGGACTTTGGACTCACGTCTAATTTTCTTTTTTGAAAAGTCTGGGGAAGATGCAAGCGAAATGATTTCAGCTACCGAGGATAACAAACGATTGATTGCAAAGAAGGAGGTAGAAGTGCAAGAGGCTAAAACAGCAGTAGATTCAAGATGGGGAAATGTTGGAAACCTTGTACATGATTCAGTTCCAGTCAGCAATGATGAGGTGCATCCTAGTTTCTCTGTATTTCAAGAGTTTATATGAACCTTGGATGATTTGTTTGCCACTTTAAGTAACAAGATATTTTTGTAGGCAAACAATGCCATTGTTCGCTCATGGGGGGAGAAGCGGACTGGAACAAAGCTAAAAAATCATGTGGAGCTTGTCGAGCTTCTTGGAATTGCAGACACAAAGAAAGGTATTTTCCGTCTTTGCTTAGATTTTCTCAACTTCAGTATTAGGTCATGTATAACCATGATATAACTGGTGAGTCATAACACTATAAATTAGTATTATATAAAAAGCCAGGATGCTTTTTGACTTTGAGATCCATGAACATGAAGAAACATTTTTTATCAAAGTTGTTTCGAGGTCCCACTTCAGTTTTTTTGTGTACAAATCATATTGTGAAAAGAAAAGGCAAAATTTTCGGACCAAGGCTACGGTTGTTTGTGTAATATGGGACTTAATTGCACAATTATTAAAGTGTAAGGAGACCCTATTGGTTATTAGCCAATGTTTTGAGACTTAATTGTAATTATTCTAAGACAATCTTGGTAGGTGACGTTGAGAACTTTTATATTGATATTGATTTTAAATCGTAGCCAATTAATAAGGTATAACGAGACGAAGAAAACATAATTTCAGACGAACAAGCCTCAATATTAGTTGTGCAAAAATCATATGAAATTTTATTCATTCATACACGTGCCAATAGATGTTGAATTCTACTAATATGCATGAGTGTACAGTTGCACACATATTATGCTTAATAAAGGAGAGTTCGTCTAGGAAGTTGTGAAATTTGAGAGCATATTGGCTATATTTACGTACATTGTTATGGTAAAGCTCCGTTGTATAGATATTTCAATTTGGGTAGCGTGTCTATGTTCGACACTTGTTGGACCGATACTTCTAGAACCTCTACGATGATCATTTTTCTTTTTTATTAGAAATGTTATATATTTTTAATTCAAAATTATTAGTAAATAACAAATATTTATTCATATTTAAAAGATTTCAATAAGAAAAATTAATAACAAGTATAAAACTAAATTTATAATACAATATAAATGTAGAATTATAAAGAATTTATTCAACGTGTTGACGACCTGTCGTGATAGTACTATTTTGAAAAATCGCGTGTCAACGTGTCGGTGTCGGTGCATCATAGTGGTAAAGTCTCATAAGGTAAATTTTAAATATGAGATCATGGGTTGGATGAAATTATATGTGAATGTATATAAATATGTCAATGGCCATCATTTAAGTGACATTGATTAAAAATTTGTGTAGGGCCATGATTTAAGATAATTGATTTGATCACATGCATTCTTTATACCAAATTTCAAGCCAAGATAACACATTTCATGCATTGACCTTGTTGAACATCTAGTTATTTCTTTCAACTTTTCTACACATGGTCTAAGAATTTCACTTTTTATCTCTCTTTCCCTCTTCACTGTTAAAACACATATTAAATAAATCATACTCACACAAATGTGGGAATATACAAACACGAACAACTTGAGTTTCAGTCCAACAGTCAGTTTATAATTTTGATATGTCTAGTGAAATTATAAGAGTGTTATTATTTTTATTTTGTAAGTAATTCTATATATTATTACAGGGCTATGTTTAAGTTATGGTTCGTAATACGTAAGATTTTGTAAGAACGCATTGGAGTATAATAGTTCTCTGCACGAAAATATGTAAAATCGAAGTTTTTTGTTACAACTCGAGTCTCATAATCAAACTGTTATATCATACGTACTGTTCCCTTTGGGAGTACATATGCCCTCTTACCCTTATGCGGCTTTTTGTGATGAATTTTTTTCTGTGACGACTTGAATCATTAAGGGCATGATCTCTTTACTGTTTTCAGACAATTTTCAATTTTCAGTTTTCGAAAACATTGAAAACATGTTTATTTGCCTATTTCTAGAAACGAATTTTCAAAAACGAGTTTAAAATTTACAAAGAAAACGAAAAACGCCAAAAAGTTGTTTTGACTGTTTTCAGTTAAAACCAAACCAAAACTTCAAAACGGTCGGATTTTGCCAATAGCGGGATATCTTAGTTGGGAGAGCCACGGATTTTCTGAAGGTCACGAGTTCAATTCCGTTTTACCGCAATTCAATACAAACGAATTTTCTTTTTATATACACAGTACAAAATTTTTCAAATAAATTGGTAGGTGGCTGAGATTCGAATCCGGGTCACCAGCATGGAATTTCAATGCCTTAACCACAATGACAACCACTTTTGCTTTATTATATAAGTAAAAGAACTATATCTATATTGAATAATCAGTTTTTCAAAATTAGAAAGTAAACGCGTTTTTCATTTTATTTATTTTTGAAAACAATTTTTCAAAATGACAAAAAGAACGCATTTTCAGCAATCTCAAAATGTACACTGAAAATACAAAACCCAAAATGAATTCAAAATTCAAAACTCAAAAATGAAATACGAAGAGAACAACACCTAATGTTTTGAGTGTTAAAACTTAAAATAAACTTAAATAGAAGGACTAAAAAGAATAAATAAGATTTTTATAAAAATAGACATGATTCAATATTCATAACGAATGTATTTTTAGAGAAAATGCATTCGACATAAAGTTATCTTAATTAGAAATGAGTTCAACATAAATAAAAACAAATAGACATTACTTCATAAAAATTATTTTAAATACTCCGCACCGATTGCCTCTAATCGCTAATTTTCTAAAATAGGAAAAACATAGTTTGAGATAAAATCTCAAGAAGCGTATGTGAGTATTTTAATTCTTGTATATGCATTTCGACGAAAAAATTCACACAGGGAGACGAAAATTGGACCAAACTTAGATGGTACCAAATTCTTGTGCATAGCTATGCTATACTCCAGTCCGTTCTTACAAAATCTTGCATACTACTGATAATAAATTGAACGTAGTCGTGTCATAACATATGGAATTGCTCACAAAATAACATAATAACTCTCCTATAAATTCATTGGACATATCAAAATGATAAATTGATTGTTGGATTAAAACTTGAGCTACCCGTGTTTGTAGATTCCCACATGTGGGGTATAATATATTTAATATGTTTAAAATCGAAGAGGGGAAGAGTGATGTCAAGTTAGAGAGATAAAAAGTGATGAAGGTACAGAGTGAATGTGTAATGAATTGTGGGTATGTGTGGTATTTTGTGTTTTATGTTTATAGTGTCAATTCTTGGACCATGTGTAGAAAAGTGGCAGGAAATCATTAGTTGGGCACGGTCAATGTATGAAATGTGTTGTCTTGACTTGAAATTTGGTATAAAGAATGCACGTGTCAAATCGATCATCTTTAATTATGGCCCCACACAAATTTATAATCAATTTCGCTTAAATGATAAATTCACGCATGATTACATCTTGCATTTAAAATTTACCATATATTATCTATTATAATATGAGACTTTACCATAAAAATGTATGTAAATATAGCCAATGTCCTCTCAAATTTCACGACTTTCAAGACAACTCTCCTATATTTGCATAATGTATGTTCAAAGATACACTCATGCATGCTAGATGAATTCAAGATTCATTAACACGCGTATCAATGAATAAACCTCCATATGATCTTTCTTTGTACAACTAATATCGAGACTTGCTTGTATGAAATTATGTTTTCTTTGTCTCATTATACCGTATTAATTGTGTCCTACGATTTAATACCAATATCGATATATAAGTTCTCAACGTCACACGATTTCGATTATATTAGAATAATTGCACTTAAGTCCTCAAACTATTGGACAATACAATATAGTCATTAGATTCTAATAGTTGTGCAATTTAGTCTCAAATTTAAATTTAACGGGTAGTAGTAACAATTCGAAATGTTACAATATCTATCCCTTTAAAATAAATTTCATCCTCGAAATTTATCTTTTAACAACTCGAAGAGTTGCGGGTACTTAGCTTGCTTTTCCACTTCTCGTTCCCAAGTAGCTTCTTCAGTTGAGTGGTTACGCCACTGCACTTTTACTAAATGAATCACCTTGTTCTTGAGTGTTTGAAATTTCTGATTGATAAACTTGACCGATAATTTGTCGTAGCTGAAACCGCTTTGTAATTCAATTGAATGATGATTCACCACATGACTAGGATCAGGGACGTATTCTTTGAGCATGGACACGTGAAAGACATCATGTACGGCTGAAAACTTAGGGGATAAGGCCAATTGATATGCCCCCCTTTCTACGCTTTTCTAAGTTTCGAATGGGCCAATGAATCTTGGTCCCAACTTTCCTTTATCGAGACGTAACACTTCCTTTGTAGGCGCCACTTTGAGAAATACATTGTCATCTTCGAAAAATTCCAAGTCCTTTCTCCCCTTATCTGCGTAGCTCTTTTATCTATCATGAGCTGTTTTCATACTGTTACGGATTTGCTTGGTAGTCAGTAGTTTTTGCTCAATAATCTTTGGACCCAAAATCTCACGTCGCCAAATTTATCCCAATGAACTGGGAATCTGCATCTCCTTCCATACAATGCCTTTTATGGTATCTATAGAGACGTGATGACTTTGTTGTAATCAAACTCAATTAGAGATAGATGCTTCCCCTAATATCCACAAAACTCTAAGGCACACAAACGAAGCATATCCTCTAATGTTTGGATTGCCCGTTCATATTGTCCATTTGTTTGAGGATGGAAGGTGTGCAAAAGCTCGAATTAGTCCCCATAGCCTGTTATAAACTCTTTTGAAGCTCGATGTAAATCTTGGGTCTCTATCCGATACAATTGAACTGGGACACCATGCAGCTTTACCACTTCTTTAACATACAACTGTACAAATTGGTTCATAGCAAATATTATGCTAGCATGCAAGAAATGAGTTGACCTGGTTTATCGGTTAACGATCACCAAAATAGCTTCATGACCTTTTGCTGATTTCGAAAAGCCTACAACAAAGTCCATCGTCACATGTTCCCACTTCCACTCTAGAACCTCCAACGGTTGCAACAATTTTGAAGGTTGTCGGTGTTTGGCCTTGCTGGCATACCAAACACTTATCAATGTATTCGACTATATCCTTCATCCCTTTCCATTGAAACACTGCCTTCAAATCCCATTACATCTTAGTACCTCCTGGATGCATTGAATATGGAGTAGAGTGAGCCTTCTCTAATATTTCCTTCAGGTCCTCGAAATCTGGTACACAATTGTCATTGATGATACAGTGCCTTATCGGCTATGGTGAATCCTTCTGTTTCCCTATTTCTATCTCAGCTTTAATTAACTCTAGAGATTGGTCGCCTTCATGAAGACTTTTAATTCTGTCACGGAGTTGGTCGGACCGTAGTACTGTCATCCGCTCTATGGCATTAGGCAAAGTTGTGATAATCTCGAGATTTAAATCTCTCGAACTCTCCATAAAGGCTTCTGTGCGGTGAACATTGCGATTTTTGACTAGTCATTTTCCTACTCAAAGCATCAACTACAACATTCGCGTTGCTTGGGTGGTAATGAATTTCACGGTCATAGTCCTTTACTAATTTGAGCCATCTCATCTATCTCATATTCAACTCCTTCCTAGTGAAAATGTACTTGTGCTCTTATGGTCTGTATAGATGTTACACTTGCCTCCGTATAGTAGTGTTTCCAAATTTTTAGGGCATGGACGATTGCAACAAGCTCCAAGTCCTACGTAGGGTAATTATGCTCATATGGCTTTAATTGCCTCGATGCGTAGACGATTCCTTGCCATGTTGCATCAAGATACATCTCAGGCCATGCTTAGATGCATAACCATAGATTACAAAATCTTTTGACCAATCTGGTATGGTTAACATCGGTGCGTCAACCAATCTTTGCTTCAACTTTTCAAAATTTCGCTTGCATTTTTCGGTCCAGTCAAATTTTGCACTATTACGGGTTAACTGCGTCAATGGTCCAGATATAATTAAGAAAACATCATGTAATATCTGGATAAATCCAAAAAATTGCGAATTTTCCTTGCATTAATTGGCCTTGACCAATTTAGAACTGCCTCCGCTTTGCTTGGATCTACCTCTATTTCTCAAGAAGTGACGACATAGTTAAGAAATACTAGTTCCAATCAAAACTCACGTTTCTTGAATTTTGCATATTGCTTCTCCATCAGAATTTCCAGCACAGTCCTAAGTGCTCCTCGTGCTCTTCTTTGCTCCTTGAGTAGATTAGGATATCATCAATGAATACGATGACAAATCGATCAAGGAAATCACGAAGACACAGTTCATCAAGTTCATGAATACTTCGGGAACATTTGTCAAACCAAATGGCACAACTAGGAACTTGTAGTAGCCATATCGGGGTCTAAAAGCTGTCTTCAAGATATCACCTGCCAAGATATCACTTGCCTTGATCTTGGAAGACACTACTGCACCTCGAAGTTGGTCATACAAGTCCTCAATTCTCGGAAGAGTATACTTATTCATAATAGTGATCTTGTTCAGTTCTTGATGGCCGATACACATCCTCATCGACCCATCCTTCTGTTTGATAAAAAGCACTAGCGCTCCCCATAGTAGCTCATTTGGTATCATTCTATAAGGAGCCTCAGAAATAGATGCTACCCTGGAGTTGAGATCGATCGTGAATCCCACTTTTCATTCCGGCTTTCTCTTCTAAATGTCAGCATTAGGAATTCTACACTATCTTCTGATGGTAGATCTGTCGTTCTTGTAGTGCAGATACAACGCAGGGTAGTAAAGGAATACTGCTTATTAGTTGCATATAATCGAAATTCTTCTCCTGGTTTTTGGAAGACCACCTCCTTGAAACAACGAATTGTCGCATGGTTCTTGGATAACCATTCCATCCCATGAATTACGTCAAAATCGTGCATTTCTAGTATATAAAGTTCCATCTCCAAAGACCTACCATAAATTTCTATCCTTGCTATCTTAACTATATTATATGTTTAACAAACTTCGAGAGTGTATAGACACTTCTAAAGGTAAGCGGTAAGCGTGCAGGTAGTGAGGCGCGCCTTGAGGCCCGCCTCACTGTGAGGCGCATGTAATATGCTTCGAGGCGATATTTTTGAGGCTAAAAATATGAGGCTCACAGGCGCGCGCCTCATTTAAAATTTGATTTTTCAATTATATGAAAGGAAATCAGAAAGGGCCCTTCTTAAAAAAGAAAATGACACATTTAAAAAGGCATTTTGGGCNAGGCCCGCCTTACTGTGAGGCGCATGTAATATGCTTCGAGGCGATATTTTTGAGGCTAAAAATATGAGGCTCACAGGCGCGCGCCTCATTTAAAATTTGATTTTTCAATTATATGAAAGGAAATCAGAAAGGGCCCTTCTTAAAAAAGAAAATGACACATTTAAAAAGGCATTTTGGGCCCAAACAAAACAATAAAATACCTAAAAAACTAAACGGCAGCCAGAAATTAGAGGACCAAAAAGGGAACAGATTCAACAGAAATTGAAAAGTCAGAATTCAAGAAGAGTATCGTTTTCTTCATCAGTTCATCAAGTATGTTTTTCCTCTTTTTTTTTTCTTCTTAGGGTTCAGTAAATCTTGCATGCAATTAGTTGCTTCATATATACATCTGGAAATTATAATTCTTTTACTTAGATTTTTTGTTTTTTGTGAGGCTTACGCCTCACCTCATAAAGAAAAACCGCTTCAGTACTTAGTTTCGCCTTTTTAAACCTTGCGTGCAGGTATAATGTTCACACTTAGTTTTTGTACGAACTTAACGAATAGAAAGGAATGAGTGGTGCTAGAATTGATTCGTACATAGCAAGTTGGATATGAGAATGTCACCAGTCAAAATATTGCGATCTTGATCATCCTCAATTTAGTCAACTCAAAGATTCTTGTCCGCCCCTTGTGTGCATGTGCAAACCACTGCTTTTGCTATCCATTTCCTTGTTTTTGTTGTGCATCCCCTTGCTGTGGGTTCTAAGGATAAAGTCTAGCAATGTGCCCCTACATAGGAAACACACGTTCGTTCCCTCAAGCAAGTCCCTGGATGATACTGGCATTTACTGCAAAGCAAGAAGCTCTTGTTGTCACATTGTGTTGAGGCTCCCTTGCTCGTTTTAGCATGGTTTTTGCTTCCGTTTGCCCTTGTGATTTGTCCCACTTGTGCTTTTCTGATTTTCAATTGGTTGCTTGTTCTCCTCATTAGTGCGACGCTTGAAATCTACCAATTGTGCCTTGTTAACCCTTCATGGTAGTTCCCCAGTTGAAGTACTTACAATTCTTGCATTAGATAATCTCTTAGCCCATCTTTGAAACATCTCGCCTTTTTTTTATTCCGTATCCACAAAGTTAGGGGCATAATGGGATAACTTAAATTTTCGCTCATACTCCGTTAAAGACATCAAGCCCTTAACCAAATTTAGAAACTCTCTTTCCTTCTGCTAGTGGACACTTGTAGGGTAGTGCTTCTTCAGATATTGCTCCTTGAATTCGCTCCCTGTCTAGATATGTCCTTGGGCCCTCGACCTTGAGATAAAGTCTAACTAACGCATCGTGCCTTCAGCATAAATGCTGCACAGATAACTTTCCTGGTGTTTTTATAGCAGTCAATGATGTCAACAATTCTTTCTATCCCTGCTAGCCAATCTTCTGCTTCCAATGAGTCTACACCACCTTAGAAGGTTGGGGGTGTGCTATTTCCTGAATAGCTCCACGACAACTACAGTAGTTTTCCTGGTATCATCTGCTGTTGCTAGTGCCTACGACAATGATGGGGGTGTTGGTTGTCATGATGGTGGTTGTTGCGGCGCCGTCACTTGGATGAATGTACGCATCATAGCAAGAAATTGTTGAGCAAATTGTGGGTCACTGCCATTTGGTTGGGTGCTGGGCTGTTGGGGTTGATCGTCGTCGTTTGCTCTCCTACCTTGGTGTGTCGTAGCCTTAATAAACCATAATACATTAAGTAAAGACTAAAAGAGGGAAAAGAGAATTGCATACTTTATTCATAGTAGGATTATAAAAAGAGGAAAAAGGGAATTGCATAATTTATTCATAGAATCATAATAATTTCATAAATATATGCAGGGCATCATACTCAATAAAGGTCGCAAGGCAGACCAAGCGTCCATGCAACGAAGGAAATCTTATTCTAATCAACACTCTAAACATAGGGTTATAATCTAGTAGTTCTTCCTAGTGCTCTCATTTTGGTTTAGTTCTGGGTCATCTTCAGAATCTTCATTTGGATCCGACCACATACTCTATTACGTTATCCTCGCTGTCCACCATCAGTATTTCCTCATGATCGCTCCCATGTGGTGCGACGCAAGATTGGCATCGGCGGCGGTCTGGTTCGTACCCCTCAGACCTCTGAATGACTCTGTAATTCTCGCTATTGATTCTCCACTTCTCCGTAAGACCGTTAATAAGTTTGGCACATATCTACCGGTTATATATATTACATTGAGTTATTCAGCGAATTAAGGGTTCCGAGGAAGGTAAAAACTGCCTCATCCCTACTAAACTCTTGTCCATTCAGTTCAGTCCCTTGGTATATGGCCTCAATAGCAACCAAGTGCTCTACAATGTTATGGCTTGAGTTCTTTGTATAAAACCTAAGGAGGTGTAAGAACCTTGACCGGTTGTGTCTTCTAATCCTCTATCTTCTTGTTTGGGTTGGACCTCTAATCATCTACGAGAGACATAAAAAGGCTAATAATAACGTTGTTCAGGAAAGAAACTTTCCTAATTTAGAGGTTTCCAAAAATCAAAGTTTCCTAAAAAAAGGAAATTTCTGAAATGGTATTATTCTTTTTTTTTTTGTTCCCCGCAACGCCCTACTCCAAGCCGTTACCCCTCAAATCATGTATCTTACATGTTGCATGTAATATCTTTAGTTTTGTACTATATGCACATACGATTATGTTCGTTATGTAGAGTATACAATTTATGAACGCATGAATAAGTACGAATGGTTTTAAAAAAAACTGAAGGTATCTCGAGCTATTTGTTTATATGTGGCGACATATAATATTAAGGCATGTCATGTTCCTATTTAGTTATTATATACTATATGTTACAATTAAGTATGTGACGTTCGCCATATTTAAGGTATTACTTTGATTCAATCGTCAAGATTTGTAGCGAAGAATTTTAGGAAGTCTACCTTAAATCTGATTCTGGCTTACACTTCTCTTAGACAATCTAAAACTATTTGAGTTGATATATCCAAAATCCATTATATTGAGGTTAAACATTTGCCTTAGCTATTGGCTAATACAAATTTATTTGGAACATAATAGGTACAAATGTAGCTGGAGGCAGAGGTTTCTATCTCAAAGGTGATGGAGTACGACTTAATCAAGCTCTAATTAACTTTGGTTTGGACTTTCTGGAGAAGAGAGGGTATACACCATTGCAAACTCCATACTTCATGAGAAAAGATATAATGGCAAAGTGTGCTCAGTTGGCGCAGTTTGATGAAGAACTTTACAAGGTAACTTTTATTACGTTTGATAGCCTGGGGTCCATTGGGCTTTAACGTTGTTTTAACCATCATTAAAAAGCCATTGTTCGCACAACTAACACCTAAGCTAAGTGTCAAACTGCCAAAATAGAAAAGAAAACGAAAAAAGGTTCATCTATCGTATTTCATAGGAAAAGATCTCAACTCCTCTCATCTTCACTGCTTGGCAGCATGTTGCAACCTTCTAACCACAGACAAGGCTAAGGCCTAAGAGTCACAATCAATTCCTGAAGGCCTGCTGAGTGAAATCAAACACGGTGTCTTGTGCTATTATAGTTTGGTGTTTTGAAGGTTAGAGCAACATGCTACCAAGCAGTGAAGATGAGAGGAGTTTCCTGAAGGCCTGCTGAATGAAATCAAACATGGTGTCTTGTGCTATTATAGTTTGGTGTTTGGACTGCATTGAATTGTTGCAATTGCATTTTGGCATATTGAACCAACTTGAGAATTTCTGCATACATTTCGTTCCTATTTGAGGAGACCACTTTACAGCGGACATGCGATTATGAGGTTTGTTGTGAATTGAAACAAGTTATAAATATCTAGGAAAGGAAATGATAGTAAATACACGAGGGGAAATTAATAACAAAGTTCAGGGGAGGAGAGGGGGAAATGAGCCTGACTTCCTTCAGCTATGTAAATTGAGAAACAGTCTAAATTAGAAGGAACTTATTTTCAAAAATGATTTCCATTGCTGCACCACCTGCAGCAAATCCGTGAAGTCGTTAATAATCTTGTCCCTTTTTGTTGAATCACCAATAGTGAATCCCTTGTGGGCAATTATCTACCATGGACAATGATGAAGGCATGAATGTTCCTCATGGTACATGTATATTTGATATTCTGCATGATATGTTGATGTTAAATTGAGAATAGCAACTGCTCAGTAAAAAATGAATAAGAAGCCACGTGTCCAACTTGAGGGAAACTTTTAAAAACCTTTTGGTGGAGAACGAAATCCTTAAGCAGATATATATGTACAATATCCAACTTAACACAAGCAGAATTATTTTGAGCTCTTAGGATATGACTTCCAATGCATTCTCCTACATTGCCTTTGCAGCTCCCTTTTGTATTTATTTTATAAAGCCCAATGGAGCTTCTCATGTAATGTGAACTTTCTACTTTGCTATTATTGTCAAGAAGTAGGTGTGATTTATGTCGTTTTACAGGTAACTGGTGAGGGAGATGACAAATATCTGATTGCCACAGCTGAACAGCCACTTTGTGCATATCATATAGATGATTGGATTCATCCTTCTCAATTGCCATTGAGGTATGGTAATCCCCAAACTGAGCATCAATTGTAACAGCTCAGTGTAGGTTTTGAACTGCTTCTATTTAATCAATAAAGAATATTTATGGTCTTTAATTAGATTGATATTATGCATTTGACAGATATGCTGGATATTCGTCGTGCTTCCGTAAAGAAGCTGGTTCCCATGGTCGTGACACGCTTGGAATTTTCCGAGTTCATCAGTTTGAAAAGGTGGAACAGTTTTGTATAACCAGCCCAAATGGCACTGAATCCTGGGACATGCACGAGGAGATGATAAAAAATTCCGAGGATTTCTACAAGATGGTCTTCTCTACTTCCCTCAATTTTTTTTTTAAAATTACGTGTTATTTTCTCTTTAATGGGTTGAAGTTGTAAATCATGCTTTTTTAGAAGTGAATTTACATATTTGGAATTACTTACCACAAACTTTTTGTTTGATGATGTTAACCACATTAGTTATCACAAGGTCTTGGGTTTGTTTTTTCTATGATGTAAACTTTTTAACATTTCTTCTGTTCCCCTGAATATGACACTTTTTCTTTTATTTTCAGCTGAAGATTCCGTATCAAATTGTAGCCATTGTTTCTGGTGCACTAAATGATGCAGCTGCGAAGAAGTACGATTTGGAAGGTTGGTTTCCTGCATCCAATACTTATAGAGAGCTTGTGTCCTGCTCAAACTGCACTGATTATCAATCGAGGAGATTAGAAATCCGCTATGGACAGAAAAAGGTAATATGTTCAAATTAATTATGCAATCTTTCATTCATATTCTTGTTCACAAAGGGAGAGAAGAAAAAGAGAACTTTGGGTTCAGGAAAAATAATTGTTCTATTCTGTACAGGACTGTGATATCTGCCCACTGATGAGATGGCAAGATGTGGTCTTGCCACCTCACCGGTATTTTAGACCCCATCGGTGATGTGGCAAGACCACGTTTTGCCAACTAACCGGTGGGCAAGAGACTATGGTTAGGAGATCAATTCTGCTATTATGTACCACCTAAATGAAATTGCAGTCCATGCAAACCCAAGATGTATTTGAAAATCTTAGGCCATCTACAACCTATTGCTCCAAATTGATGCCACTTTAACACCATCTTATTTAGTCGTTTCTAACCCATTGCACCTAATGTTACTCCAATTGAAAAATGTTTCCTTTATTTCCTTATTTTTTAATTCGTAACAATTAATTTTTAATTACAAATTATATTATTAGCTAAAAATCAGATTTTTTTTGTAGATTTTGAAATAAAAAAGAGATGAAATGTGTAGTTGAAAAGTTGATAATAGTTTTTGATCCCTTGAAATGTGTTGTTAACATTAATTGTTGACTTTGACTTCATTTTTATATTTTTTTGACTAACATAAACAGGAGCTTAATACCACAATTATAAAAGTATTATATTTAACATGACAATATAGAAAAGGATAATAAAAATCATTAAAGTTAAATTATTAAATAATAAAAGGATATAAAATTTATTGTCGTATAAAATGAAGGGCAAACAGAGAAATATAAAAATTGTAAAAATTGCAACACCGTCCGTTTCACCAATTTGATGTAATGATATGAAATGCTCATTATTTCAACAAAATGAGTTATAATAGCGAGTTTTTGGAGCATGTGATTAAAAAGTAGGAAAAAATTTTGGGTTAACGTGCAATATATTTTATTGTAAGAATGTGTGGTTGAAAATGCATTTGGGAAAAAATGAGTTTTGAATAATGAGAATGAAACAGAGGTGAAATTGGGTTGGAAGTTTTCTTTTTTAAAACTAATTTGGTGTAAAATACCAAATTGGTACAAGGGGGAGGTGCCCTCATAATCTGGATGTTTGGTCGCACAACAGTTTCTCTTTCCAACAAGACTAATTACTCTCCTTTTGTACAACTATGGTTGCAGAGCAATGATCAGACGAAGCAATACGTACATATGTTAAACTCTACCCTGACAGCAACAGAGAGGACGATGTGCAGCATCCTTGAGAATTACCAAAAGGAGGACGGTGTTGAAGTACCAGAAGTACTGCGAGAGTGCATGGGCGGGAAGACTTTCCTTCCTTTCATAGTCAAAGATACGAAAGGGAAGAAAACCAAGGAATGAAGCCAAGTTCCCATTTTCATTTTTGGGATTCAGAGGAATTAACTGATTGTATTTCTCTACTCTCTTACAAGCCCCACTCCCTCCCTCTAGAAACCGACCGGATAATTGAATGACAAACATTGTTTCTTATTTCATTATTTTTCCTTTTGCAGTTTGATGTTCGAACATTCATTTTGCAAGTCTTGCTAATGCTTTCGGTTTTCAGCTGGGGTGTATGGATGTGGTATGTTAGTGCTTAAATTATAGTAATTGAAGAAGCCTATAAAGCTCTATTTTCAAAGGAGAAGAAACATATTGTTGAGGTTCACGGAGATAGCCTTATTCTTGATGGTGGTTGTAAAAGGGGCAAATTAAAGTCAAATTTTAAAATTCATTGCAAGAATTTAGGACACTTAATTAAGGATTGCTATAAGTTGCAGAATAGGTGCAATTTTTTCGAAGGCTAAGCAATTAGATACTTAAGGTAAAGCCTATGTAGAAAATTGTCCTAGTGATGGAGAACTTTTAATAATTTCCGACCACGACTCCAAACTTGACGAAAATTGAATTCTTGATAAATATTGAACTTTTTATATGTGCCCCAATCGGAATTCATTTTCAATATATGAAACAATTTCGGAAGGTGTTGTGGTAATGAAAAATAATACATCTTGTAGGATAGTTGGTATTGATCGGGTTAGAATAAAGATATTTGATGGGACAATTAGAACATTTGATACATAAGACACGTTCCAAATTTAAAGAGAAATATTATCTCCTATGGTACTCTTGATTCGAAAGGGTATAAGTATGCTGGTGAAGGTAGAGTCCTAAAGGTTAAAAAATGAGCCTATGTTTTGTTATATGTCTTGCAGTATTATACAAAAGCTTTGATCAATCAACATATTTTAAGGATTCAGGTGGATTTAGAGTTGGATTATGTACCGTTGGAGTCTAATTTGGGGGCATTCTTTAAAGAATACATCTCAATTGAGTTTAGAAGTTATGGAAAATCCTACTTTGCCACAATTAGCGGCAGTGTCATTGTTGTAACGCCCCGAGTTCCGTGA
>CAIGRT010150369.1:0-12859 GCA_903798405.1 Fraxinus platypoda | reverse complement strand
AAAAAAAAAAAAAAATTTAGTTATCCGACTATGATTTTAGTGAAATTTCAGTGCTCGTAAATGAAACTTACCTGACACAAGTATATGTTCATAAAGGTGTGCTAAAGTTGTTATATGAAATCTATTAGTAATCATCAACTTAACTGTCACATAAATCAAATTAAAATGCATTAGAAAACATAAAGATAGAATATATTCATGCGACAAATGAGTAATATTACTCAACACTACTATTGTTAAACATCAATATATGTGACAACTGTTAAGATTTGGGGGGTCCATCTTAAAATGTCAACCTTGTTAAGAGGAGTAGTCCAAGATCTTTATTAATTGGTCTGTGTCAACATCATTTACCGATGTGGGATATATATCCCTTAACAGGAGAAATGCACTGCTGGTGTGTATTATGCACATAAATTTACATATGGTAATGTTCATCNGAGTAGTCCAAGATCTTTATTAATTGGTCTGTGTCAACATCATTTATCGATGTAGGATATATATCCCTTAACATTCCCCCGCAAGATGGTGACTCATTTGAGCAGACCAATCTTGAAATTCACGTGCTCATTTTAGAGTCTTAACGGGATTGAATCGCTCGTTGAAGCATAATGAGCTCTGATACCATGTTAAGATTTGGAGGTCCATCTTAAAAGGTCAACTTTATTAAGAGGAGTAGTCCAAGATCTTTATTAATTGGTCTGTGTCAACATCATTTATCGATGTGAGATATATATCCGTTAACAACAACTGTATGACTTAAATGCAATGTCCTTGATTCCTTTACTTGAACATATCAAGTATGGTCACCTAAACTGGAGTTGAGATCTTCTGTTCAATTTGTTATTTATTCAATTAATTATTAACACATTATTTTAAATTAAAATATCATTAATTTTAACACTGTTAAATACTTTCTCTTTCTCATAAAATGATGTGTCAATAATTATTTGGATGGACAACAAAAATTGAACAGCAGATGTCAACAACCTAGCACCTGTGGTACTTAGTAGTGCTATTCTTCCATGAAAATGCATATTAAAAAATGCGCCTATTCGGAATAATCCATGTTCCAGCCAGGTAGTATCACGTTTTTCGTCCCACTAACTAGCACGGCAACAAATTATTCCATAAAGTTGACATTCTGTTATTTAGTTACATGCATCCACGTATAATGCACCCTGCACTCTCTCTATTTATTTTTCCTATCTTTCCTTCAAAGAACTCGCTCTTCGCACGACCATGGAGAAATTAATGATTTCGATCATGATCTTGTTGTTGTGCATTTCTTCAGCGAATTCGGATTCTCCTGCTGCTCCTGCATTGTACGTTTTTGGAGATTCTTTGTTCGATAGTGGGAATAATAATCTTTTACTAACTCTAGCCAAGGCCAATTATCCACCCTACGGCGTGAATTTTGACGGAGGAGCCACCGGAAGATTTACCGACGGGAAAACTATCCCTGATTTAATTGGTAGTAATTCATTCCACGCCTGTTTTAATTCTTTCATTATTATAAATATTTTTTTTTAATGTTGAATTAGTATATATTATGAAAGGAATTTGCTTATTTTTGTAGCTGAATTTCTTGGATTGCCATATTCGCTGCCATACTTTAGTTTAAGAGGATCACCTGAGTTGACAGGATTGAATTATGCATCTGCTGCCTGTGGCATTCTTCCTGAGACTGGAAAATCCAGAGTATGATAATCAAAGAAATGGAAATTCTTGCTTTTATATATTTTCTTGAAAACAATTGTTAATTTGCATACTATCTTATTTATTGGGTTTTTTTTTTTTTTTTTTTTTTGCCTTCCAGGGAATATGCTTAAATTTCGATGAGCAAATCAACTTGTTTAACCTTACTGTTGAATTGGAATTGTCCAAGCACTACAAAACCTCGTCCGGAGTTTCAGATTATTTGTCAAAGTCATTGTTTGTTATTACTATTGGCAGCAATGACTACCTTAGCTATGCTGGACAACAGTTATTAAATGCAAAGCGACGTTACGATCCTCAATCTTTTGCCAAACTTCTTGTAGACAACTTATCCCTACAGTTTCAGGTAAGTAACTAACAACCCTCTCCCCCCTCCATAAACCCCACCCACCCCTAGTCATGTATGGAGCCATATCAGGATGAACGTGGAACAAAAATTACTCGGAAAATAAAAAAATTCTTTAATTCAAGATTGTTAGTAGAAGTTCAAGTGTAAGTTATAATCAAGAAACTTAAATTAAGAATTTATATAAATTCGATAATCAAATCTTGATTCAGATCCGGATCTAAATCATGAACTTTCAACTTTTGATTTTAAGAACTCGATGCTAACAACCTCCAAGTCTTTTATAGTATTCTTGAAAATTTAAATATGTGGTTCGTTCAATACATTTCAAGTCTTCAAGTGTATTGTGTCACATTTAACTATTTATACAATAAGATAAATCGAAAACCTGCAAAGTGAATCATTTAAGACTACAATGTTTCAATACGAGGTGTCAACCTTTATACATCTGTCGTGACCAAATTATTTATGATCAAAATATAAGTGGTGTCATACTATGCTTATCACACAAACATCCAACTTATGCTATCACAAGTGTCAATGCACTTTAAATCGCATGATCAATATCAAATAAATGCAATAAATAAAACCATAATTTATTTATAAAATATTATTTTATCATACCAAAAAAATGCTACAGAATATACACCACTCCCATCCAAAAACAACAAACATAAGAAAGAATCCTGATTTTATCTATTGGCTGTTTATTTGTTTTGGGGTGCAGAGACTATACAAAATAGGAGCAAGAAAGATAATAATGTTTGAAATTGGACCCATTGGGTGCATCCCATCAGTTACAAGGCAATTTAAACACAGTGGAAAATGCGTGGAGAAGATTAACCAGCTTGCAGTAATCTTTAACAGCCAGCTAGCCACCTTGCTTAAGAGTTTGACATCAACCCTGCAAGGCTCAGAATTTATATTTGGTCAGGCTCATTGGCTTGGTTATGATGTCATCATAAATCCCTCTAATTATGGTAACTGGTTCTAACTCTTTCTATGCATAATGATATGTGATACGCATCTCCAATCTCTCACATAAAAATGGTTTTTTTAAAATTCTTTATGATAGACGTAACGATCTAGATCTCGTGTCCAGTCCAAACTTTAACTCACACATATTGTCCACTTTGGGAGAATCTATGTCATTCTATCCTCATGGATTCTATTGTGTCCCCCCAAGATTTGAACTTAAGAATTAATATCAAGATTCAACTTAAATCTCTCATAAGACAGAGATCTTGAGTTCGAATCTTGGAGGATGCGATAAAAATGCGTGATGAATAAAATGGACAAAGACTTTTTCAAAACAAACAATACGTATGAGTTAATGTACGGGGGATCGTTACAGTAGGAATATTCGGGCAACCTACACAAATATAGAATGTCGAGTACAAGTGACTAGTATGGTTGAGCTCCACATCGCTTTCCTCAAGACCATTTTAGTCAACAATGACCATATTTTTATTTGTTATTTTCAGGTTTAGAAGACTCGAGTAATCCATGCTGCATTACATGGGCTAATGGGACATCAGCCTGCATTCCAGTACTGCCAGCATGCCAGGACCCAGACAAACACATCTTCTGGGATGGCTATCATCTAACACAAGCTGTGTATAAGGTTATTGGCACCAGTTGTATCAATGGTACTTCTGTTTGTGTTCCTAAAAACATAAAAGACCTCGTACAGATTTAAAGATTTCTCACAGAAAGAATAAATATGTACTTTTAATATCTAGTACTAGTATTCGGAAAAGAACGGCGTCACCGAGTTAATGATAAATGTGTTTTTACCAGCATTGTTTTAGTTTGAAAGAGTTTAAAGTGTCTATGCCTGTACTGGATTTTGTAGGATAGAAAAAAAAATGGTGTTCGAGAAGTTTATTGGTCAAGACAAAAGACTCGTAGTAAATATTTCGCAATATTAATTTGAGGCTGCAAAGTATAGTGCACATTGCGTTAAGCGATAAACCTCACATTGATTAAATATATAGATATTAACCAAGATATACAAGTCTATTATTTATAATTTGGTTTTAATTTATTGGCTCGTGATTGTGAATTGGTGGCTTTCGATGAGGCCTATCTGCACCCTTATAGTCAATGCGCATCAGGTTCCGTTGCCTTGAGAAAGGCACGCGAATCTTCTCTTTCACCAGTCTCGTGACTACTTTTATGAAACACGTTTTCATTTTTAATGTTGTTTTGATCGGATTCGTCTAGGCAAGAGACATAGGAAAAAAAAGGGTGAGGGTTGATCATCCAATTTCACGGTTGAGTGTGTCGTCGAGCTTAAAGAATCATCATGGCCAGTAGAAAAGCACTGGAAGGACTAACAAAAGTTAGTGCTAAAATTGGGTAGATTTCATACGTGGTCATTGAACTTTCAGCAAAATCTTAATAAAGTTACTAAGCTCATGTTTGGTTTAAATAAAAATCATTTTTTAGTAGATGATAAAACTTGATAGAATGTGTACTCGAAAAGTTATGGATTCCATAAAATACGTGATTAAATAAAAGAACAATTATTCCTCTTGTACAGAATTATTTTCACAGAGGCTCACCAGAATACTTACATGAGTGGGCCCTGCGTGCAGTGTTAAAATTTGAAACTAACTTCACATTTTGTGATGCTTGAGATTTTAGTGAAAGTTCGGATGAAACTTACTCGCTATAATGATGTCTATAAAAGAACAATCATTCCTCTTGTACAGAATTATTTTCACAGGGGCTCACCAGAATACTCACATGAGTGGGCCCTGCGCGGAGCCCACTCATGTGAGTATTCTGTGGAAATTTTATCTGTACATGAAGCATGATTCATAAAAGAATGCTAAAGACACTATATTATGTTATATTAAAGAAATAATCTAATGAACACTTGTAATTATCTTATCCTAAGCACAATTAACATGACATATCAATTCATTGGTAAATAAATTACATGGATCTCAAAATTTAAATTAAATTTATTATCGGCCATACAATGCAACCCATTACCGCACAGTATAAGATCCATAACCTATCATTATAAGATTTTGATTACGTCACAACCGTGGTGTAACATACAGCTATCACATTTAAGGGTAAAAATTCTTGGACATCTTTAACTCTTTTATTGAAACTAGTCTTTGCACGGGCTGAATTTTTTTTTTAATGTAATGTTAGTATATTAGATGTGTTGGATTCTCGTGTAACTAATGTATGTTTTAATCTAGTAGAATTATCGCATTTAGAATTTGTGGTATGGACAAGATATACTGTGTATAACTAATGTATGCTTTAATCTAGTAGAATTATCGCAATCAGAATTTGTGGTATGGACAAGAGATAAAACAAATGTTTGTTCTTTTACTAACTCGTTTTTAAGCATTGAATGGAAATGCATCATAAATAAGCCTGTCTAACATGCTGATATTAAATATATCAAAATAACTCCAAAATTTGATGGTTTTGATCTTGTATGAAATGAGTATCAGTAGAACTAAAAAGAATCTAAAATTACCACATGATCCACAGGTACATCCAATGACTTCAGCTCACTCACGTTTGAATCTACTAATACTATTGTATTGAATGGATCTTTAATGTCTTAAACACTTGATTTTTTCCTCTTAATCATTTGTAATCTCCAAAACTTTGTCGTAACTCCTCTTATTCAGAGCTACTCCTAACATCTCCACCTGAATATTGGAGGGGCCAACCATAGCGGAAAGCAATATAATAAATGAATAGAAAGATAGAATTCCCAAATTGAAAAAAAAAAATGAAATGTTGCAGCAATAAGCTTCAGACCTAAGGCAAAAAGTCGAAGGACTTTCCACAACGACGTAAACCTCTCCTGCAGTAATGCCACAATCATTTGAAGTTCGTCTTTTGTATGAAGCAATTTCTCATATTGTAGGGGAAGAGCATAGGCTGGCCGTGTGCTGTATTTGAATTTTTTCATTTTGATTTTAAGGGCTTGATCATTGATAATATCTTCTTCCCAGCACTTAAAGTGAGTTCCTAAAATGGATTGTAACCATCCAGTAGATGAATTCGAAAAGGAAAGCCTCAATTTTCTAGTGAATTACTATAAATAAATGACCAATTGTAATGGCCACTGTAGCATGTCTTGCCCAAGGCCAAGGTGCCAATCTGAGTTGATCTTGTAAAAGAATTTCATGCTTTTGGATTAAGACATTACATTTTCCAATCCCCGTTGACTATTTTCATTTAAAGGGAAAAGCTTAGTTTAACCTTTATTGCTGATGAATCTGAAACTCTAATGGAGGTATTCTTCCACTCCCTGTTCCAAATATACTGCTAATTGGCTTCATTTCCTCCGAATAGTTACAATGTCAGAGTGTTGCCCTGCATTTAGGAGAGAGCCATTTAGAATTATTAGAATAGAGAAGCCCAGTAAGCTTTCTGAATTAATATAAGGGATTTCATTCTACTTCAAAATTCTTTGCAAAGTTTGTAAGTGATCAAAGCAACTACATGTGTTCTCGTGCTTGGATATCTAGAACAACTATTTTAACACCTAAGAATCAGAATTCAAATGAATGTACAAACTTAAATAGAACTTGACATACCTTCAGTTTGAAAGCTCATGTACAGTAGTAGCAAATAGAATTGAGACTTCCTGGTTCATGTTTGTATACCTACATAGTAAGACATGCGATGAACATAACCAAATACAGTTACAAATATAATCCAATATGGGGAATAGACAGACAAAAAGAATATATTTTAAAGTGTAATTTAAGTATTACGTTAATTACCTTGTCGTGATACTGGAATTCACCAATTTCGGGAAACACTCAGGTTCTGTTGCTTTCTGAATATGATGGATACCCTAATTCTCCACAAGGTCCCATCCGCATTTGTATCTCCCACATTAAGAGAAAGCAATTTTGAGTTTTTAAACTTGAAGGTAATTGTTGTTTGTTCATTTGTAGGTTAGAAAATGAAATAGAGCAGAGTGGGTCCTCAACATGTGATATTTTAAGCACAGTTCTAAAACTTAAATTTGTCTACTATTTTGACAGTGATAAATTATTTTTTAATGCTGTTTTTATCTCTCTGCATCCCTAGCTCCCCAAAATATCTCTACACTACTCTAGTTCCTTGTTTAATATTTCATATTTCTTCAATTTTGCTTATCTGGGTAAAGTGAAAATGAACTGTACTTTATATAACAAATAACATTAGTACATCTTCTTGAAAAAATTGGACTAATTGTTTGTATTACTAATAGAAAATTAGATTATTATAAAGTTGTTAGAGATTTGATTTTTTTGATAAGTCTTCGATCTTGAGTTCTTATTCACCATTTTTATTATCAACGATAGCAACATGAAGAAACAGATATCGGTGGACAATAATTAGGGAAATGAAGAAGCTAGCAATTCGTATCCACCTAATCATGTACCAAACATGCCTTGAAAGTGTTTGTTTGTTGACTGTTAAATGCATATAGTGAACGCTTGGGAACTAAACATTTTCTATAGTTAATGAAGCAATATGAAGATAAGTTTCACTTCACTACAATATGAAAGAGCCAAAAGAAAATGATTGTTCACAGGACACGTGTTGCTTATTCCTATCGTCGAGATAAATACATTTTTTTCCCTGAAATTTTCTCGCATCTCCCCCTCTTCACGCAACCCATCACTTTTTTCATTTTCACACGCAATTAACTTCATCCGTACACATTCAACGATTTTTGTATTCGTGAATAGAGAGCTCGGAGATTATCGAATATAACAACCTTTCAAACTATTGATTAATTCATGAGCAGGCAAAAGCTAACATGATAAATTGAAACATCTTAATAGCAGAGAAAAAGAAAGCAAAAGTGATTCTCTTAATAACGTCGAGTGATATGATATGAAAGCTACTGAAAATGAGCTCGTGGGGGCTCTGGGGCAACTCCCCCGACGGGGATCGACCTAACCGGTCAGGTAGTGGGGGCACGGGGGCAACGCCCCTGACGGGGATCGACGTGATCGGGGGAAATTGTGTTAAAGAGTTGTGTCTGGTGGAAGTTAACAGTTTTTTCTCCAATAGACACTTTTCTCTTGCAAATACAACATAGAATATGTATTCTCTACACAAATAAAAATAAGTGAAATTGTATTTAGTTTGTGTAAAATGTAAGCAAATGTTATCACCTAAATTTAATTAAGTAGAATAATGAAATGTTTATTTTTTGGCAGAAGAATAACAAATAAATCAGTAATTTCAAAAATATAAAAGTTTTTTTTTTAGGAAATCGTAGCGTGAAGTCACACTCCGCGAAGTGTGGGAGTACACCTCCGTTTGACGTGGAGTACTACTCCGCATAGCACGTAGTGTGACTCCGCGTTGTGCGGAGCGCGAAGAACCGCTCCGCACAACGCATAGTGTTCACTCCGTGCTGTGCGGAGCGAATACTCCATGCTGTGCGGACTCCAACGCGGACGCGGACACTTTTTTTGTTATAGTGCTAACAATAATCTACGATTGATTGCTTCTTTTTTATTTTTCCTCAGTCAACAATTGTGTGGTTGCTTCCCTTTTTATCTTTCTCCAGTCAACAATTGTGGGTAAGAAGAAGCCCATATGCATGGATGGGTAGTAGATGACTATGGATAAAATGGGGATAAAAAATGATTCATAAATGAATAGTAAATGATGGATTGCCACTTTTAAGATAGTAGAGATTTAAATATATTATGAAAAAATTAATAAAATATAATGTCAGTGTCTATTATATTTGAAAATACAATTGTCAAAAAATAAGTTAAATATATGAGACGATAATTTAGATTATTTTTTTAAAAATATTCTGTTCAGATAATTTAGATTATTTTTTAAAAAATATTCTGTTCAATTTAAATGGTAATTAAACAATTATTATCAAAACAAATAAAAAACCCACAAATTATCGAATCAAGTTGATTCATTTTAAAATTCACAACAATCACATAACGAAAAAGAATTAGCATATCTATCTCTTTTAACGAAAATTTTTAATTTACACTACAGAGACAATCAATTTGATCTTAAGTAGTTACTTACTTTTCATTTAATTAAATATTATAGTGTGTTTGATTGGTATTTGAAAATATTTTCCTTGTTTTGAGGAAATCAAAAACCTACTCTCCCAAAGAAAACATTTTCCTTAAAAAAAGGAAAATTAGGCATATTTTTAAAAGTTGAAAAATATTTTACATGAAAAAAATAACAATCAAACATTTCAAAGTACGAATTTTAGTGAAAAACTGACATTTTTCATGGGAAATAAATGCAATCAAACACACCCTTAATGTCTATTTAAAATTACTTTAGTTTATTTTCATAAATATTCAACAATTACATATCAAATTTAAATAACTAATATGTAATAATTATATTTTTATGTAATTAACATATAGACGGAACAAGAAATTAAGGATGAAATTGAATATCTGAGCAACATTGTAGATAAACTTGTGAATAGCCTAATTTAACTTGTTTATATTCATATATTTTCTCTCCCTAGTCCTTACAGCAAAGATGAGGTTCATTCTTGCACCCGAGCTTATTGTGTGTGTGTGTGTGTATATATATATATATATATATATATATATATATATAAAGTGGCTATTATATATATATATATATATATATATATATATATATATATATATATATAAAGTGGCTATGAAACGGAAGTTATTGTTTTTATTGACAGAAATTTTTGTTCCACTTTTTCCACCGTTAACTGTAATGGATTCTGTTAAGTAGCAATTAAGGCAGCGTTTGTGCCCATTTATCTTCTGTCAGCTGGAATTCCATTATATAACGATTTAGAATATGGGAAAAAACAGTGCCAATTATAAGTGTACCCCCATTGGCCATTTTTGTGTGTTTGAATTCCATTACTTGAGAACTGAAGATTAAATAAAAAAACAGTGGCAAATTATACACGTTGACTCCAGGCAGGGATACCATTGTCTTCTCCTATACATTGTAATGGCAAAAAACATTATAATAAGTTACAATTTGGAAAAACTAGAGTCTCCTTTGCTCTTATTTTTCCCCTTTTGTACGTGTTCCAGAGGCTGAATTTTTGAATCTTGTCCATGCATTGGAATGGAAGCTGCAACCAGAGAGAAAATATAAATTATAAATATGTGGAGGGAGATTTTAATCACATGCAATAGAAATTTATAATAAGTATTTTTAATATACTGTATGTATGACTTATAATTTATAATAAAAGCAAATGAGACAAGTGACTGATACATGAGCAAGCAGTGCAGTAGTGTAATTTAAAGTTTGAATACCATGAGACATATTTCGTAGGAACCCAAGAGGCATTGAATGGGGTATAAGAAAACCCATCAATTACTTTCAGTTTACTGGTACTTGACTGATAAATTCTATTTCTTTCAGTGCATTGGTGGGGTACGGTTTGAAGGAAGATTGAAAAGTGAGAAACTTAATTTTTTTTTTACGGTATAAGTCTATCTATGCATTATATATGGTTTGTCATATAGTTCAGTACTATTTCAGGTGTTATGATCCATTGTAATATGCGTTGTTATTTCCATGTGGCGATGTTGGTTGGCATCAAGGGATTGAAAGGGTTAGTAGAGGAAGCAGATCTACATATAACGAAACAAACCGATCAATAAATCCTCAACAATCAGTGACCGCGGAAGAATAACTTGCAAGAGAACAACTAGGTTAGATTGCAGTATTAATATTCAAAAATTTCATTTAGTATGTACGTCTAACTCAGTAACGTTTCATTCACATTCAACTTTTGTAGCATTAAACAGAAGAAGGAAGGACCCAGTTGTTTCATGCCGTGAATATTATTGCTACAAATTGCAAATCAGAGAAAATGCCAGATCAATTCTGCTACTTTCTGGTCGACTATTGCAACAACTTGTAGTAGATATGTATGTTAAGATCGAGACATCAAGATTGGATTATTTCAGGAATAAGCAACAATATATTATATCAGAGTTATATCAAGGTATTGTTGATACAATTACGCTGGAAGCAGCAACAACATATTCGATCTGAGTTGTATCAAGGTATTGTTGATACAATTACGCTTGGGGAAAGAAACGCTTCTAATGTTGGAAAACGGATTATACTGTCTTCATCATTTATTGGAGGTCCAAGAGACATGAGGAAAAGATATATGGAAGCAATGGCTTTAGTTCAACGCTACGGCAAACCGGACATTTTCTTAACAATGACGTGCAATCCAAACTGGAAAGAAATTACAAATGAACTAAATCCGCATGAGGACAGTCAGAATCGACCTGATTTGATTGCTCGAGTCTTTCGTGTAAAATTAGAAGAATTAAAGGATCAATTATTCAAGAGAAAAATATTTGGTAAAGTCTCAGCATATGTCTACGTCATTGAGCATCAAAAGAGGGGTCTTCCACATGCGCATTTCTTAATTATCTTACAAAAGGATTGGAATTTCTATGCGGCTGAATCTTTTGACGAGATCGTATCAGCAGAGATACCTGATAAAAATACAAACTTGCACTTGCATAACGCTGTTGTAAAGCATATGATGCATGGACCATGTGGAGTCTTCAACCCATCAAATGTTTGCATGAAAAAAATGGTTGTTGCAAAAGTAATTATCCAAAGAATTACGTCCTTGGTACAACCGTTGGAAATGATTGCTTCCCAATATATAGGCGTTCAAACAATGGAATAGCTGTCAAAGTCAGAGGCAAAAATTTAGATAATCGTTGGGTTGTTCCATATAATCCATATCTGCTTGCAACATTTGATCGATGTTAACAGAGTTCTTTGCATTAAATTGAGTAGACGAGAATGAAAAAACATTATTGTATAAAGAATTTCCAGAATATTATGTTTGGAGCCAACAAAACAGGGATTAGACTCCTCGGGAAAAAAAAACAGTTATAGGCCGTATTGTTACAGCAAATCCATTTGAAGGCGAGAGGTATTATCTGCTTATATTGCTAAACCATGTAAGAGGACCTTTGTCATTTGAAGATCTTGGGACAGTTGATGGTGTTCTGGCCCCAACATTTCGCAAGGCAGCAACAATGCATGGGTTGCTACAGAGAGACAGCAGCTTAGAAGATTGTTTAAACGAAGCGACTCTATATCAGATGCCATCGACTTTGAGACGGTTATTTGCAACAATATGGTTTATTGTAATCCAACCAATTCGAGGGAGCTTTGGGAACGTTTTGAGCAAGATATGTTAGTTGATTTCAAATCAAGAGAAGATTCTATATCAAATGTAAGAACCCAAATATTGAGGTCAATCTCTTTTACAATTGAATTAATGGGGAAAGACATTAATTCCTACCATCTTCTTGATGACGACATTTGCTTCGATGAAGAGGAATATAAATCTAGAGANAGATTCTATATCAAATGTAAGAACCAAAGTATTGAGGTCAATCTCATTTACAATTGAATCAATGGGGAAAGACATTAATTCCTATCATCTTCTTGATGACGACATTTGTTTCGATGAAGAGGATTATAGATCTAGAGAAATCGACGACGAATTGGCTGTTGAAATTCCAGAAACGGATATCGCCGCATCACAATCTCTTAATAGTTAACAACAACATGTCTATAATGCAGTACTGGAAAAAGTATTTGCAAACCAAAATGCAGCATTCTTTGTAGATGGCCCAGGTGGGACGGGGAAAACATTTATGTACAAAGCACTTCTCGTAACAGTACGATCAAGAAAATTAGTAGCACTTGCAACTGCTTCATCAGGTGTTGTGGCATCTATTCTTCCGGGAGGTCGAA
>CAIGRT010150344.1:0-12875 GCA_903798405.1 Fraxinus platypoda | reverse complement strand
TTTCAATTAATTTTTTCCAAAGAACTTATGGATATTTCTCGGTGAGATATTCAATTTTCAATCCATCGTAAAGATGATGATGAAGAAAGATGAGTGTTTTTACACGATCTTGCATGGATTTTTTGTTTCCTTCTTTTATTGTCTTTCCCATACCTTTTGAAATAAGATAGATATCAGCACCAAGTACCTATGGCAAATAGTTTTTTCCAGATATGTCAAGTGAAGCAAACTCAAGTTTTGTAATATTTTTCATTTGATTAACTACACGATAAAACAAAAGTGAATACAATTAGTTTTGAAAAATATGATTAAACATCACATGATAGTAACATCAAGTAGTCAATATCGACATGACATAAGTTACGTGTTTTTTTCAGAGATAAATACTAATTTAAAATAATATACTCTTTGAAACATGTGCTACTTCGGGAGCATGTTGTATTTTACTATCACTTATTTAATAACATTATATCAATATTCTTATAAAATATTGAAAAATATAATTCATGTTTTTCAGGAAAAAAGTAATATTCTTCTACAATATTTTAAAATTACAATGTTGTGCTATTTCAAAGCAACAACGAAATATTTGTAATAGACAAATTTACAATTAATATTCTTATAATGTTGTGCTATTTCAGGAGAAAAAAGATAAATATAACATGCATGAACCACACAAGATTAATTAATTGTACCAAACACATATAATTAAAAATTTGACCGCGGCACTGCAGCTGTAACTATCTCAGAATTATATTAAAAAATTATTGAATATAGGGTGTGTTTGATGAATATTATTGAGGAAATAATATATTTTAAATAGTGATATGATGATAAATACGTGATTAAAAAGTAAAAAAAAAAAGTTACTGATGTGATAAAAAATATTATTTTATTGAAAAATGTGTTATTCAAAATAAGTTTTGAAATAATATATTTTAAAAGAATGTGTACCAAACATGTGCATAATCATTACAAAAATTCTACTTTTTCAGTAAACATTAATTAATTATGCATGGCTAGTGATGTGACTAATATAAATACATAATTGAATTATGAGTGCTGTGAATTAAAGGAAATGTAATGGTTGCATATTCTTGACTTAAAATTTGTTTCTTGGGTACTATGAATTGATAGATGAACACAGTGGCTGGCGGCGATAGAAAATGTAATGCTTTATAAAAAAAAATTTAAAATTCACCTGGATAGATAAGCAAGAGTGAAAAACCTGTAATTTGCTTGTGTGTGTATATATATATAAAGCTTTGTGAAAAGAGAGAAAGATACGAGAGAATAAAAGTCAATAGGCTTGTGTGTTATAATGAAAATTAAAGGCTTATATTTATAGGGAATGATTAAGAATACAATTGTAATAATTTTTAGGACTGCAGAGATACAACTATCGTTTATTGATTTACAACAATATGCAAAATTTAGTAACTTTCTTCCAAATAGTCATTTCCTGTATTGCTTCTATTTGAGTATCAAATCAGAGAGTTAAGAGGAAAAGTCCTGGTTAGATAAGAAGAATTTGTTGATTAGTATTTTATAGTCAACATCGTCTTCCAAATTAATAAAAATTACTTAATTGCTTGTTATATCGTAAGAGATATCTTTCATGTAATAGCTATGTGGTATTGTAAGTTATCACTACGTTGCAGCATAAAGTTGTATCTAAAAACATCGCTGTAACCTTCATTTTACTGCATTTACGGTGGAAGATCGGTTACGATATGACGTCGCTAAGCAGTTTCTATTAATTTGGTGAGAATACGCAAGGGAATGTGACAAAATGGTGAATTTTGAAACAAATTGAAGTTTAATAATCCAATCGAGAAAAACTATAATTTTAGAGATTTACTTTTGATTTTGCTGAAAGTTGGGTTACCTTGGATAGATATACCTGAAAAAAATAGTTTACCCTTTTATTTACACTGTACTGTTAGTCGAAACAAAAGGGCTGTCTGATTTTTTAGCTTATACTTTTCAGAATAGATTTACTCCATAAATAGTTTTTGCAGTATAGCTTTCAATAATTGAGTGTGAATGTGTGATTCAATAGAAATATAAAATTAAGAAAGGGAATAATAATATATTCCCTACGCATCTCCACTAAACTCTATGATTGAAGTCAAAAGAAAGATCACAACTTCATGTTGGCATTTTCACGTGGAAGATGGTAATGTCATTAATTCTTCATTGATCAAATTTAAAAATAATTTACTTAATTAAGATTTTTTACCGTATCGTTAAAATAAGTTACATTTTTTTTTACTTCGATCCTATAGACGATGAAGTAGGTTCTTGGTACAATTTCAATAGGATGTCGAGTAAACGATTAGCGTTGTATCATTGTCAAAGGATCTAGATGTTTTCTTTTCTTGTGGGTAGGTTCTTGGTACAATTTCAAAGTATTCATCGTGGACATCATAATTCATCTTTCGGATTGAAGAATTATTAAACAACGAGATCAAGATAATGAGCCAAAGATGACGGCTAGAAATTGATTTATTAATTCAATTTATTGTTTTTCCTTTTAATTCCAACTTGGCGTCACCTCTTTCGAATCGTAATCAAGCTATATTCTTCACTCATTAGAATAGAAACTTGGTTACCATTTCAAAGTATTTATGCGAACTTTACTACTCATGGTAGATTGAGAAAAAAACATTAAACAATGATTTCAAAAAATGAGCCTGACAGTTAGAAATGAATTTAATAATCTAATTTATTATCTTTTAATTTCCATTATAGCATCATCTCTTTTTGATTATTTTCGAATATATTCTTCACTCGTCAGTTAAGTTCTTGGTACCAATTTGAATTATTCATAGTGAACTTCGCAAAGAATCTTTCGAATTTATAAATTGTGAAACATGTGTTCAACTCTATTTTTAACCGTCTAATGTAGGCCTAAACGCCAAAAAGTAAGTGCCTGTTTTATTTATTTTTTAAAAAAAATTTGTCCATTTTTTTTTCTTATTGAAGTCAAATAAACTAATTTAACTAAAAGAATCATAACTAATGGTCTTGTGATAATTAAAATAATAATAAAAATAGAGAAACATCATATTGTGACTAACATTATTGCCTATTGTCTTTTTTTACCACAATCTGTAACTTACATCACTACAATGCCTTATTTCACAACACCAACAATAATTTGTCCTATCGAACAATATCAATGGTTTCCTTTGAGTAAACATGCGTTGGTTCAAGTTGCTAAAGTGGTTGCTTCACAGCCGTCATGGACACAGGCTAAGGCATCTTTGTAGTCTCTTGAGATAGTGAAAGAATCATACACCTTTCCATCCCTGCTCTTCTTGTATTCGAAAAGAAGGGACGAGTGGTTAAATGCTGTCAATTTGACAAAACCAAAATCATAATCCTGGTATAGACTCCAACTAGGGGTAACCGAACTGAACTCCGACAAATGACTCCCTCCTCCACCAACAACGACATGTATTGTCCCGTTTACAATGCCAGAGTAGTGTAATCTTTCCGAGTTCACACATTGATTCTGCAGAAAAGAATTAAAAAGGTTCAACAAGTGGGAAAAGTGAAAGGAACCGGTGCATACAGTTAACCTTA
The DNA here is from genome assembly GCA_903798405.1 of Fraxinus platypoda. Lineage (NCBI taxonomy): Eukaryota > Viridiplantae > Streptophyta > Magnoliopsida > Lamiales > Oleaceae > Fraxinus > Fraxinus platypoda. The sequence goes on along the minus strand of CAIGRT010150344.1, from coordinate 9,284 downwards.
TCACTTACATAAAGATATTTTATGCAAAAATAATAAGGAGAAAAATAGTCTAGAGCATTAGAACAGCAACATTTCAACTTATTTTTCTTTATTAATCCTATCCTGTGCACTCGAGCGCAGCATTTCAAACATACCAAATAGGTTTACCTGGTAAATTGGGCAAGTTCTTTCATAATTGTGGACATGGCCAAAGAACGCAATGTCAACCTTGTACTTTTGCCAGAGCTTTTGCAAGCTTTCCCTTCCCATTGGCTCTTCAAATGAACCTTCTAGTCCGTACCATTTATCGGAAGAATAACCAAGCACCCTATGAGCAGCAAAGATTAACCAGGGTTGTTTTCGCCTATCTGCTGATGCAAGGCAACCTTCGATAAACTTGTACTGCTCGGATCCCTCTCTCCAATCATGCTCAGTATCTGCTATGCAAAAGTGAAACATACCATAATCTGTTGAGTACCTGTAAATATGTCATCTTTCAATATCATATGTGATTTATATATAAGACACAGTCCAAATAACAAACTATGTAAAGCTTTACTACTTAAAAGCGGAACTCCATAGCCAAGATAATAGTTAAATCCATTTAGCAAGCTGCTTTTCTTGATATACTATCGAGCCTAACAGCATTGTACATTTTCCCTGCTGAGAGGTTTCCAGGCAAAGCCCTTGAGGTGAACTTTTTATCCAAAAGTATATTTGGTGGTCTTATTAGGTCACCCTAATATTCATATCAAATATTAAGGATTTTAAGGAGAGGATGGGGGAGAGCATTTTTGTGTAGACAAGACTAAGAGATGTATGAAAAATCTTATTATCACCTTCTTTGTTATAGTGAAAATCTATGCAGAAAGTAAATGTAGCTCTCACACTGAGGCGAAATATTATAAATCTGAAACTGCAATAAAAGGTAGATGTAGCTCCAATTGCTAGCATATCTTTACATACTAGAATAGTCAAATTATTATGATCAAGATAAAACAGGGCTCAGAAGATAACAAACAGTTTTCCAACATTTTACTTTAGAAAAGAATATATCAGTTACCAAAACTTGGCTCTATTCTCCGCAGGAACGTAGAACATCGTCTCAGCTGGCACACCACATTCACCACCTGAGTCTGGAGTATCATAAAAAGATCCTGTCCCAGGCCAATCACGCTCGTGATTGCCACTGTAGAACAAGTTGATACGTCACATTGTAAAAATTTGGCCAAGATAAAAAGTTACATCAAAAAATATGAAATGTAATATCACATGATATATAAACACACCTTGCAATCATATATGGCACAGTTGATGCTATGGGTTCCACCTGTGCTGTGAATTGGTCCCATTGTGAGATATAGCCATTTGAATATGTGATGTCTCCTATATGGAAAACTATGTCAATATTCTTTACATCCCTGATGAGTTGATCGGTGGTATTCAGGGAGCCAGGTTGATAATTACTATATTCATTTGAACCATCACGTTCTGCCTGAAAGTCATAGTATCTCATGTTAAATGCATTTAACACAGCCAAATAACATATATATAAAAAACTAAGTGAACTAAGCACATAAAAATAATTTGGCAAGGACTTTCAACGCATCTTAGCAGTAGATAGCAAAGATTTAAATTATTGTAGTTCATAATCATCACACGACAGCTGAAGATGCCATTAGTTAGTTAAACATTATTTCTCACAAGAAGCTCCATAATCTCATCAGTTGACTCGAATCTTTTCAGATTTGAATGGGGTAAAGTCTTTCTATCTTCTTTCAGTATTTCGAGTAGGCATAGAGAAAAGAAAAGATATATATTTTACAAATTAATGCTCAATATTACCTTCCCCATGTCACCAAAGATTATCACTCGTTGCAGTGAGTCTTGTCCAGGATATGGGGACGATCTGAACGAATACATCTTGCTCCAAACGTAGGATCCATTTCTTAATAGGTGGCCCATTTTGTATGTATATCTGGAAATAATAATTGCAGCCTCAGTAGACAATAGTTATATCATTGATGCCTGCCAGAATTTATTTTCTTATGAAACATAGATGCATTGGAAACTTACAGCGTATTTGGCCACAAATCCTTTAAGAAACTTGTATGTATGAAACCAGGGTCACGCCAGCCAACTGTACGCGCAGGTGAACCTACAAACCAATTTGAGGATTCTTATCAGATACATTTCATTCATCACATTCTTTTATGTGGATTGGGAGAGAAAACATAGGTAAGAAAATAGAAGACCATAATTTTTTAATTATTAAATCTTAATAAAACATTGGACATAAAGCTTCAGTATGAAATTAAATTGCCTATTCATTTTCAATTTTCGGTATATCATACATTGCAACCCAAACTTTTGTCCTAGGTTTCGAGTTAAGATTGTTAGTGATTTAGTCCCTGTTTGGTGTGGCTTAAATAGTTAGATAAAAATTCAAATCAAAGTCAACAATTAATTTTAACCATACATTTTATCAACTTTTATCAAATTCTACTAAAAATCTGATTTTTAGCTACACTAAATAGGGGATTAGTTTTCTTACATTCCAGTCCAACAAACACAACTTCCAAACGTAATAGAATCCGCGGAAGAAAATTGTTTACAAGTATCATAATCATCCCCAACAATCATTCGAGAAAGAAAACTTGCCTATATAGTACATCAACATATCTTAGCAAGAACGTGGTCATAAAAGTAAACCATACCGCACATGCTGTTACGCTCAAATGTTAATGTTCCAGCTGGTGAGCGCTTTTGTTCCTGACCTTTCCAACCCCATTCCACAAAAGGAATGGCTTTATCTATATTATAGCCACTTGTCCATGTTACTGTAATCTGCAAAGTACAATTCAGATGAAGAAATAGAAATCCAATAGTTCAGTTCTGCAAGAGAGTAAAGTCAATTAAGATAATACTGGCACTTTGGTAAGTGTTGACATACAAAAACAGTAAGATAGATTAGACCGGACAATATCAAATAAGAAAAAGAAGTAAATTTTGTTGGTCACACTGCCCGGTATGATCTAACACTGCTTACTATACCAAGTGAACGAAAGAGAACAATATGCAATAAAATGAGGGCAAAAAGTTTCTAGTTGACCAATCCAAATCTTTTTAAGGTAGCAGCAAATGTAACTTCCATAAGGTAATGGACAAAGATTCATGTCCAAGTTCTAATTGAGCTACAGGATGACATAAACCATTGAAAAACAAATATTGGCAAACATCAAGATAACTTACTTCATCCCAAGATTTCCCTTGAGCAAGGCGAGGATACAGTGGTGCTTTAGGATTTGCAAAAGCAATGGAATTTGATACTGCTACAAGTTTAGGCTGCAATGGAATTGCTATGGATTTAGTTCATGTGACAGCGCCGTCAAAATACTTACTAACAAACAACATAGAAATAGTGATAAGCAAGGAATACAAATAGAACATAAGATAATTTTAGTTTTGCTAGAGTGAGATAAATGAGAGCCCCAGCAACCAGCATTTCAGTACTGTTTGAATGATATATATTATTGTGAATTTTAAATCTGGGTAAGTATGAAGATCTAAAGCTTTTGACGGATTCGAACTATGATTATCATTTTTAAGTCCAGTTACTGATGCATTTTTGTAGTAACTAAAATTTCACTGTTACCCTAACAATATATATAGAAACCAATTTGATATGTAATTCCTAAGTCTACATCAGTTCCAAACTAATCATTCCAAATGCAAATTTGTAAAGATCTAGAAAGAGATGTAAACTACCAGCAGGATACAGTGGCTAGTTATATTCAGAAAGTGAAAAAGTCGCAAGATTAACAGAAAAAAGTGACTTTACATACATTTGACAATCCACCTGCAAACAATGCAAAGGAGAAATCTCCACGCTGATTGATTAACTGGAACTTTAAAGAAGCTTTCCCAGTCTTCGTGTAATTGGAGTTGGAGAAATTTGCAAATTTGTACTGCAATGATTATATACGTACAATTTGACATCCGTTAGCAAAGGCAAAAAACATCTCACATTTTCTGATTCTTAATATTTTGACTTGTTGTACACACACCTTTATAGGGGATGAGCATATATATGGAGCTTGATATTTACTGTTATTTTGCTCGTAACAATTTGATGAGCTGCCAATTCCCGACATTTGTTCATCATTGATACAAGAAAAATGCATAGAGTTTCAAAATTTCAATGCATAAGCTTAATAACACAGACCAACTAGAAATAACCAGAATGCGAAAATAAACCTATAACTGGAGCTTACTTGAGTTTTGCTGGAGAAAAAACTCCAATCCAATCATCATCAGCTGGTTCGTCAATTTCAAAACTCACATCGACCCATTCAGTGTCCTCACCCTGTTACCAAATCATAAACAAAAACATCATTTCCCCAAAGACCTGAACAAGTAAGGATTGGCATCTATTATTATGCACATTCATTAAGAAAGAAATAACTTATCTATACTCACTACGAAATCGCGTATATAGGAATGGGGCCACTTAAAATCAAAAACTCAGTGTGCACCTTTATATCCCTTTTAACCAAAAATTGCAGAGCTGATTGTCAAATGTTAACTAAACACAATTAGTAATGCACTTAGGAAGGAAATCATTATCCTATTATAGATTAAAGCCTAATCCCTACAGTTTTCTTCACACTTCACTTGCACCCAAAAACCGCCTCTAAAAGATCCTTTATATGCGTAGGAATATATGTCAATACAGTAAGATTATGGCCACACAGTCCAACACACAAATGAGAAAAACAAAAACCACAACTTAATTGGAAAACGCAAAAGAACAGAGAGATTATCTGAGATGAAACCCAAGTGAAAAGCGGAAAGCTATTTACTTTGATGCCAAGAACTAGAGGGGTGGCTTTAATGGAAGCAGAATCCCGAAGAGCAAGTTTAGTTTTAAGGATTGCAATCTTTGACAAAGGCTGTTCTCCAATAGCACCAGCTGAGCTACCCACTACACTATTCAAATGACCAAAGGCAGCAGTGCCATGGAAGATCACTAAGAGACCCAAAATCAACACCACCATTAAGCGGTGCTTCATTGTTTGTTTCTTGAAGGTACTGGAAATTTTGATTTATATATCTGTTTTTACAGATTGGATATCGATTCATCAAACGATTATAATACAGGTGAGTTGACTTCAGACGAAAATGTAGAAATGCAGGCGGAACGGGCCTCTGTTTCGATTGGTCCAATGCAAGAGGTAAAAATCGGGTAAACTTTCATCATAGGTCACTGAACTTTCGAAAAAAATCTATATTGACATGGGTTTTTAAATTTATCTCAATTGGACTAGTGAATTTCAATTGTGTAACCAAACTTTAATTTAGCTTCAAATTTCATCACTCACATATGTAATCTCTCAAATTGTTAAAATAGCTTAATTGGTAGAAATAGATCTTCCACATAATTATTAGACGGTATATCAATTTAACACTAAAATAAAAAATGCATCCTTTAATCTTTTAACTAAAAGATATCATCATAACTCATGTTCTATCGTTTTTGTTTTCAAAGTGCAACGTAGTGTTTACAAGAAGAAGGGTACGATATAATTGTGAACCAACCAATTTATGTTAGTTTAGGAGACAAAAGTTTACGAAATGTGAAAAAATGTTGAATTTTAAAACAAAATTAAAGTTCAATGACTTAATTCAAACAAATTAAATTATAGTGATTCAATTGTGATTTTACTGAAAGTTCAGTGACCTTCGATGAAATTTAACCTAGATTATTGAACTTTACAACTTTCAATGATTGAGTGTAAAGGGCTAATTAATTTGCAAACTAAGAAAGGAGAGAATAATAATAATATATTCCATACGGATCTCTCTACTATAAATAGAGTTAATAATATAAAACTTCAGTATTTGGGTTATCTACATTTGTACACAACTCAGACAATATTAAATATTTTATTGTGCCTTATAAACATAGTTAGATACTCGAGTGCATCACGACATTGATGAAGACAAATAATGTCTTAAGGAAAGCATTTGTAACGTGCTTTGAAGCCAACTTTAATGATTTTCTCGTTACGAGTTTATCCAATTTTCATATATAATTGTTCTACTTATCTCGGCAAAGTATTGGCAGTCCCACATATACAAATCCTCTTCAAGCTCTCAAAATGTCAATTATATAGTGCAAATTTAGCCCCTGTTTGATCTCATTTTTAAAATTTATTTTTCCTCAAATGTATTTTAACTATATAATTTCATGAAATCTACAATTCTTGCAGTTTTCCTTGATCCTCTGGAGATGTGCTCATTCAAAACAAATATTGAATCCTGGCTCATACCTTAACCCTCCTGGACCGCTTTCTTCTGACTCCAGATCCTGACTCTTAGTATCTCACCTTAGTCCTCCTGAATTTGTGCTTCTGCAACAGTTCCAGATCCTTATTATCGATTTATTCCGATAGATTAAATGGTTTGGTATTTGATTAAAAGATCTTGTATGTTTTGATCTTGTGGTTTTATATGAAACAATAGGGCTTGATCAACAAAATATGTTTTAGAAGAATTTATAGATCAAGTAATATGTGGTGGTTGAATCTTAGAATCAATGAATGTTTTGGATCATCAAATAATTAATCTCTATGAAATAAATCTGATTCAACATACTTTTGGACGTCCCCTATGGTGTATATTTATAATAGGTACTGCTTGAGATGAAAAGGAACTCAAGATCAGCTTGAAAATCAAATATTACTGTTTCTCGGATGACCATGTCGTTCGAACGATAGTCCAACGACATGTGAACTTCAGCTGACCAGTTTTAAATATTTTCATTATAACTTTTTCTTTTGATATCAGATTGAGGTGATTCAAAATGCGTTGAAAAACTAACTCAATTGACTATAATCTTCTAGAAATAGTCTTATCCAAATTCCAATGTTTTCTATGTGAACGATGCATTGCAATCTGCGATGGAGAATTTGGAACATAACTTGTGCGGCTCTTTTGACACTCTTTACACTTCTAATTGCATTCCCTTAATTATATGTGATCTTCTTGGATATTTTGGACTCCTTCAAGTACTCTACTACCAACTCGAACTCTTTTGACTTTAATTAGGACTCAATAACTCATATTTTGACTTTGATTATAATTCGATAAACTCCTAATACAATTCAATTAGGACTTGATTTTGATAAGGAAATTGTCATTTACAAATTTAGAAATTGTTAATTATAATTTGGACTTAACAATCTCCCTATTTGGTATTCCGTGACAAAATCATTTATTTCAATGTCAAAAAATCCAAAACTACACAAAAATAAACTTCCTAAAATTTTCTTCAATACTTTATCAACATATTTCCTGAAACACATGGAAACAACAATATCATATCACGTGAAAAGCAAGAGGAAATTATCAAAATCATATAACTAAGTTAAATAAAACACATAATAAAACACGTGTAATATCGAAGCATGAATATCATGTGAATTATAAATTTAGAAATAAACCATAGAATTTTATATTAATATAAACAAAACACAATAAAAAATTTAAAATTATCTCTTAACTCATATAATCAACTCCATGAAATAAATATACACCTCTCCCCCATTTTGTCACGAATAATAAAGAAAAGACAAGTAATAATCATGTCAAACACAAAAATGAATGAGTAAAAAAATATGAACGTGTATAATGATACAAAAATTATGCACAAACATGTGATAGGAGAATAAAATTTTTCCAATTTAGAGACCAACTATTTTTTGAATTTTTCATAGATTTTTAATTTTATCATCATGAACAGTTATTTTCTTATTTATACATGCATAGTTCATAAACAAGTAAATTTTTCCCTCATAACTTATTTTAAATTGAGTGAAGTAAATTATATAAGTCATTCATGTGTGAAAAGTGACATTAAAACCATGTAAGCAAGTCTCAAAATCTTAAATCAATAAGAAAAGACGAACAAAGAATCACTAATAAATGAATATAATCTTCAGAGTATGAATTCAAACCTAATGTTACTAGAACATTTATAAATTAAATAGCTCATAATTAATTGTATAAATTTTTTATTTATCCCCTATCTGTGAGCGCGCGCGCACACACACACACATGTGTATTTTTCTTTTAATTTTCAAATCTTATATGCAGACTCTTCTTCATTAAAATTTCTACATGACCTTTGGAACGAGTTTTAGGCCGATAACTCCAAACTCAGATGACTTATAGGGAACCAGGTATTAAGATACCCTATAAATTTAACCACTCAAGTATATAGGCTAGGAAGAAAAGTATAAGATTGTCTCACAACATTTTACGTAATTCAAAAAAAATTCTTTGAAACTCAATAGTAATCTTTCTTTTAAGGGAAATATATAAGAGTTTAGGTCGACTATATTAAAGGTCATTCCATATTCAAAGTCAATTCACCACACAGATGATAGTCATCCTAAATTTCAAATACGAGGTCAAAACCCACTCACGAAAGTCTAATGTGTGTAGTGCATAAGATACATGTAATAATCTATATCAAGTACTCCAAACAAGTTCTAAACAAATTAATGAAAATTTAATTTACCAATTATAAACCTAACTAGTTCTTGATTGCAAAATAACATGTCCAAAAAAAATATTTTTCCACTTTTTATTTTATTTTTCAAGATAATAAATCAAATGCAAAACAAATAAGGAAAAAGTTTAGAGTGCATGCATGAATATGTAGATACCATGAATCATGCAGATGTATGCACCAAACTACCTACTCAATGAGGTACATAAACGCCTTACCATGAAGAACAACGCAAGCAATACCGTAATTAACAACATTTTGACTTGTGACATCATTCATTTTGACTCAAATCTTCTCAGACAAAGGTGTAATCTTAGTCAACTTATTCATGAAATTGGTCAAGTGATTCACTTGGTTAGTCAAGAGACTCACACGAGTAGTTAGATCTTGATTGTTATTCCTAATCAAAAACTTATGACAATTAGCTCTAATGTGACATAAAACAGCACAATTATGACATGTGGGAATGAATTTAAGAACAATCTTATATTTCAAATTTTGAACCTTAGGTGGAGGAAACTTATGTTGTATCGATGATTTCAGTCCTAGGACACCTGCATTTTTTGTCATGTTTCTATTCAAGAACTCACGACACTTAGGTCCTATGTGTCATACCTTACCACAATGGTGACACGTGGGGATGAACCTAGGAGCAACTCTAGGTTTCAAGCTTTGAATTTTAGGTTTTGACATAGGTACAAACTTATTGTTAGAAGATGAAGTAGTATGA
>CAIGRT010150338.1:0-14813 GCA_903798405.1 Fraxinus platypoda | reverse complement strand
AGTGAATTATGACCTGATTTATGAATAAGTAAACCATCAATCTGATTTTTGAAATACAATCTTTAAAAATCTGTTTCAGTGTAATTTCCTCTGATATAATATCAATTAATGTGGCCTATCAATGAATTAATTAAAATGGTCCATATGCTAAAATCTAATTGGCTCATTGAGAAGTGACAGTTTTATAATCGTCCACTTTGATGACAATCGCCGCCGCCTCTCTTATTTTCTCACCAAGAAATGGAAAAGTATTTTTTTTGTAAATTTCTTAATTACTAAAATTTGTCGGTTAAAATATTTTAGAAGTTTTGCACTTTAAAATCTTCACGAAGTTGTACTGAGTATCTATGATTATTCGAAGTTTATAATTTAACTTGTGGTTATNATTTGTCGGTTAAAATATTTTAGAAGTTTTGCACTTTAAAATCTTCACGAAGTTGTACTGAGTATCTATGATTATTCGAAGTTTATAATTTAACTTGTGGTTATGCTATTAAAAAGTTGTTGTAGTGGATTTTTGGTTAATCTTTCTCATTTCTTGTTAAGCTTTGATTTGAAAACAAATGCAGTTTTAATTATAGGTACAAGATGCCTGTATTTTCTTTCTTTAGCATTTTTTATTTATGCATTTCATGTGGTTGATATGTTTTTATTGTTGGAATATACTTTTAAGATTTTTAATGTTCAAATCGACCAACCCAACCCAACCGACTGAAACTTGATTGGGTTGGGTTGGGTTGGGTTGATTTGATTTTTGATCAAACCGATCTTATTGGATTGGGTAAAAAATCGACCCAATTCAACTCACGCCCACCCCTAATCATATGTCCAATTTGGCAAAGCCCAACTCAAGTAATTTCAAGTGCGGCCTGTAGAAAACTAGGGGAGATTTTATGCACCAGCCTGGAAAAGGAAAACCAGGCAGATGAGTACAGAAGCCAACACGAGACCAGAACTGGCGTGGCAAATCGTATATCAGCCAAGTAAAATACCAGTTTAGAAAAGATAAAAGCGAACTCTGTATAAATATTGAAAATCAATAGTTAAATCGTTCCATGCACACATAACATCTATGTGATCAGACCTCGGCCAGAAAGGACCGCACCCCACTACACTGACAATATGATCTGAACTCTACGACCTAAAGGAAGCTTGAACGGCAAGCAGTTCACTTCGAGAGCACAAAAAGATCACGATTTGATCTGAGGAGATGAAAAAAATGTGTTTCCATGCTCCATTGCTCATTTAATATCCAAATGACATGCAAACAGCAAAGGAAATGAGTCTCATTTTTAATCAGCTTTCACATTTGACAACATTAAGATTAAAAAAGGTGGAGGAGAAATAAGATAGAGAACAACAATATGCGGCCCCACCCTACAAGAAAATTTGCCCGACATACCTTGATAAATGCAGCTATTTAGCTTTCCTGAGGAAGACCAGTTAGAGAGAAAATAGCTCGTAAGTCATTAGAATACAAGCACTGATATGATAATATCTAGCTTTTTGGCACGTCAAGAAATATTTTGGCAATCAAGTAATTCATTTGTAAGACCGCAAATCAGATTGAATACATAAAATGAAGGACACTACTACAGAAATTAAACTGGAGAAAAAAGGTACAGGTGCACGCATTACCGCCTCTAGGGGGGGACATATGTTCATATATTAATCACAAAGTTAGGGGAAAAAATATTAAATCCATAAGCTTAAAGAAATAAAACTAACTAACTCAAAAAACTGCCAATATAAGGAGAAGTAAATGAAGATAAATAATATTCATTAAAATTTTAATATACTTTGCACTAATCATAGTACTCTGATGGAATGTGCTCCCTCCCATGCAAAATGTCTTCACGAGCAATAGTAATAACTTTCATGTATATAACCAGAGGATAACTCAAAGAAGGCAAATGTGCATTTCAATTGTCTAAAAGTCATGCTCAGAATTTTTTCCAAGAGCACCAAATCTTCTAAAAAAAATGAAATTCTTGTTAAGAGGCTCATCCTTTGATCTAAAGTATGGTTGGAACCTGGATTCAACTTTAGATGGATAGCAAGGCGTCCTGCAGAAATTTCACTGCCCCATCATATATAATTGAAAAAGCCCGTATACCAAAATTCATGGTTATCAACAGATATAACCTGGAAATATTTTTCAGCTGAATTAGTTCTGCTTGATGAAGGCTTTACATCGTTGAGTTGATGTAATGGGATAGCTACCTGTTCACAATATTTGTAACAGCGATATATCAATAAACACTGCGCCATTCATCAGAGGAATTAATAATTGGTACCACAAAGGGAAAGCAGGTAGCTTGGCAATTACTGAGGTTAAAATTCAAGTCAATGATTATAAGACTCTAGTTACCTGATGAAAGAAATCTCTATATTCTCAAATATCTAGAAATCAGTCTAACGATCGGGATCTGATTGTGAGTATATCAATTGCGTTTGTTTGTCTTGTATTATATAAAACAGATAATATAAAGCATGACGAAGAGAGCCAAGAGGCTAGTAACAAAACAAATACATGTGAGCTGTCATAGAAACTAAAGCAAGATAATCAAACTACCTCATAAATGTCCCTGAAGATTTCATACAAGAAACAGGATAAAAAAAAAGAGTTGGAAAAGAAGACAACTTAAATGTCCAATTATCAAAAACATTGGAGTGTAGAGGTTGCTCCTTCAAATTGGTTTTTTAACAGTTCACTGTAAATTGCCTAGATAAAAAAATTTATACACAAAAACTTAAAACCGTTTGAAATTTAATTAAGCTCCACCATGTAAACAGTTTTTTTATCTCAATTATTCACGACAACATCTAATGCCTGATAGTGATTTGACTTTCCTACTCATTTCCTTTGTCTGGAACAGGTCCTATCCATTAAATTTACAACACTTGGGGATATGAACCCGGAGTTCCTTTCAACTTCTTACACTAATTCTTGTTCCCAATGAATTCGAAGTCAGCTAATATTGAAGCTTGAAGGATTAAATCAGCTGGAGCAAGTGAGTCAGCTCCAGCTCCTACACAACCAGCAAGAAGAGAGCCAGCAGGGACCACCAGTGAGGCGCCAACAGAAGAACTATCTAGAAGGGGATTAGTTAGGTTGTTAACATTTATTCCTTTCTGTTTTATAGCAGTAGGTTAGTTAGAATATTTTCCATTCATTTTGCTGTATATATGGAGGATCATACCCACTGTAAAATCATTCAATTGAAATACGAAGATGCAAGTTTAAATCTTCTTCACAAATTCTTCATCTGAGTTTTTATTCTTCAAAATCTAATATGGTATCAGAGCGAAGTTGAGTAAAATCAATATGAATCCTCATACGATTGCAAATCCAAATCAAACAGATGGAAGGAATCCACGATTTCTTCCCCACGATCCAACACATCCTAGCAATTCATATTACATTGGCGGTAATGATGGAAGTTCTGTCATGCTTGTCACTCATGTCTTGGAATCCAATAACTACTACTCTTGGGCTCGATCAATGAGAAGAGCACTAAGGATTAAGAACAAACTTGGCTTCATAGATGGCACTCTATGTGAGCCAGAGGATCCAAATGATCCATTAATGGAACATTGGCTGAGATGTAATGACATTGTCATTACTTGGATGCAAAACGCTATGGCAGTGGACATCAAGAGCAGCACCATCTATGCTGAAACGGCTCACCTTCTTTGGCTTGATTTGGAGCAGCGTTTTTCCCAGCAAAACGCTCCATGAATTTTTGAGGTAAAGAAGGATATAACAACACTAGTGCAGAACCAGGATCCTGTGAATGTTTACTTTTCTAAGCTCAAAATCCTTTTGGATGAACTATTGAATTACGAGAGCATTCCCAATTGCACTTGTGGTGGCATGAACGTTGTGGTTTAAAACCAACAGAGAGATTGGGTCATGAAATTCTTAATGGGGCTGAACGAATCCTACAGGGAAATCAAGGCTCAGATACTGTTGATTAAGCCATTCCCTACTCTAAATGAAGTATACTTCTTGGTCCAGCAAGAGGAGAAAAGGCGAGAAATATCTACCCCAACTTCTGCTAATTCAGATCCAATGGCCTTTCTAAGTAGAAGAAATTTTAGAGAAGGAGGAAACCAGAATTTTACATCACAGAAAAATGATAAATACTACTGCACCCATTGCAAGATCACGGGCCATTCACTTGACAGATGTTTTAAAGCCAACCCAAACAGGCCATTATGTACTTATTGCCAAATACTAGGGCATACGATGGATAAGTGCTATAAACTCCATGGATTCCCACCAGGGCATAGGCTGAATGATAAAGGGAAACCTGCTGTCAATATGATTTCTGTAGGATCACCAACTAATCAGCATGAAGGGAAGGACAAAGACCAAGTATTTTTAAGCCAAGAACAATATTCTCAACTTATATCACTCCTCAAATCCACAGCAAATCCTCAACATTCCATCCCTCGTCAAACAAAGAACAAACATTTGCTAGTCACTCTGCATCTGATGATTTCACCCATAAAATGTCTGGTATACACTTAAGCTTGACTGCTTTTCATCACAAACATGAAGATGTTAGTAATGTTCCATGGATCCTTAATACAGGAGCTACAGATCACATGATCTGCTCCACTTCATTTTTCACATCTATTCAAGCTAATGTTTGCTATTCTGTGATTTTGCCAAATGGAGAAAATGTCCCTGTCACACATGTAGGAACGGTTAAAATCTCAGACACCATTACTTTGCATAATGTTCTTTGCATTCTTACTTTTAGTTTTAACTTAATCTCAGCAAAAAGTCTTACACAAACTCAAAATTGTTGTCTCATTTTCTTTTCTAACTGCTGTTATATTCAGGACGTTTCGACTTGGAGAACGACTGGAATGGGTGAGGTGAAGGATGGCCTATATCATATGCTGTAAACACAAGTATCCCATTTTGCCTTATCAGAAGCTCTCAGTCGATACAAGTGTCTGACTTCCTACTCTGCTCTTTCTGTCAATAACCATGAGAAATTTGATTTATGGCACTATAGAATAGGTCATTCTTCCTACTCTCATTTCTGCCCTGATAGAAATATCAACATACCTGCATCCTCTAGTGTTAGTGATTGTTCCATATGTCCCCTAGCAAAACAACATAGGCTGCCCTTTCATATCAGTCACCATAAAACTAAGAGATGTTTTGGATTGATACATTGTGACATATGGGGGCCTTGTAATGAACTTAGCAGGGATAGTTTCAAGTATTTTCTATCCATTGTAGATGATTTTAGTAGGTGCACATGGATTTATATGTTAAGACTGAAATCTGATGCATCTACTGCCTTACAAAATTTCTGCACTATGATTGAAACTCAATTCGAAACCAAAATCAAAACCATTAGAACAGATAATAGATGAAAGTTTAACATGACTGACTTCTATATAAGAATATGAATAATTCACCAAACAACATGTGTTGAAACTCCAGAGCAAAATGCTGTAGTAGAGAGGAAACACCAACATATCTTGAATGTTGCTAAGAGCCTGAAATTTCAGAGTGGACTTCCTTTAAGATATTGGAATGATTTCGTGTTAACTGCAGTCTACCTTATAAACAGAACACCTATCCCTGTTCTAAATCACAAAAGCCTTTTTGAGATATTGTTTCAAACCAAACCTAACTATAATCATCTAAGAGTATTTGGATGCCTAGCCTTTGCCACCACTCTTGTCCATGGCAGGCATAAATTTGATCCCAGGTCAAGGAGGTGTGTTTTCATTGGGTATCCTTTTGGAACAAAGGGGTATAGGTTACTAAAAACCGAAAAGGTTTTTATATCTAGAAATGTAACCTTTCATGAGAGTATTTTCCCATTCAAAAACCTCAACTGCAATAATAATTTTCATATGACAGGTTTTGATCACTTAAGCTTTACACAGAATCCCAACACTTCAAATAATCCTATCATCTTTCCTTTTAATACTAACTCAAGATTTGACACTTACAACAATCCATGGCATATTGAAACTTCCAACTCACAAATGAATATCGGCCATGACTTGGAACAATCTTCTGGTGATATTTTGGAACCAAATCAGCCTGCCAATGACTTTGAATCAAACCTATCTGCCAATGACTTAGAATCAAATCAGTCCAATGTTAATCATCTACCTCGCAGGTCTAACAGAAATAGAAAAACACCCCCTCACTTGCAGGATTTTATATGTCAATGGGCCTCTTCAAATCTCCCATTTCAGGAGCTCAACAAGAAGAAGGAAATAAATATTGCAGGTAGTGTTTTCCCTCTTAGTGCTAGTATTTCTTATGACAAACTATCCACATCTCACCGTAGTTTTGTAGCCTCAATAACAAATCATCTTGAGCCTAAAAACTATCAACATGCCATAACTTCTCCTGAATGGTGTGCTGCCATGAGAATAGAGATTGATGCATTAGAACTTAATGATACTTGGGTTTTGGCTGACCTGCCTGCTGATAAATAAGTCATATGGTGCAAGTGGGTGTACAAGGTCAAGTATAATGCCAATGGAAGTGTTGAAAGACTCAAAGCCCGCCTTGTAGCAAAAGGCTATACCCAACAGGAGGGACTTGATTACCATGAAACTTTCTCTCATGTTGCTAAACTCGTCACCATTAGAACCTTGCTTGCAATGGCATCAATCAAAGGATGGAGCTTATACCAATTTGATGTGAATAACGCCTTCCTCCATGGTGACTTGAATGAAGATGTCTACATGGAGTTACCTCCTGGATACACCAATGGCAATGGCAATAAGGTCTGCAAACTACGAAAGAGCTTGTATGGATTGAAGCAAGCTTCACGCCAATGGTATTCCAAACTCTCAAACTTTTTCATTGAGCATAGATACACTCAGTCAAGGGCAGATTATAGCCTGTTTACTAAATCAAGTGGTGATTTTTTCACTGCCATTTTAGTGTATGTGGATGACATTATAATGGCTGGGGAGTTGTATTGATACCATAAACAAACTCAAAATCACTCTCAATGACAGATTCAAAATCAAGGACCTAGGGAAGTTAAAATATTTTCTAGGTATTGAAATAGCAAGTTCTAAACAAGGGATCTACATTTGCCAGAGGAAATACGCTATAGATGTCTTAGCAGACTCAGGGACCATTGGCTCAGGACCTACTAGAATTCCTCTTGATCAGAACATAAAACTTACTAAAGAAGAGGGTGAATTACTACCTGATCCATCTCTTTACAGAAGGTTAATAGGAAGGCTTTTATATTTAACTATCACCAGACCGGATTTGGCATATTCAGTGCAGTCGTTAAGCCAGTATATGGGAAGTCCAAGAACATCACACTTACATGCTGTTCACAAAGTCTTGCGGTACATTAAGAGAGCACCTGGACATGGGTTATTTTATTCTGCAAAATCAGGAATTCAGCTGAAGGGATATTGCGATTCAGATTAGGGTGCATGTTTGGACACCAGGAGATCAGTGACAGGCTATTGTGTCTTCATTGGTACAACTTTAAATTCGTGGAAGTCAAAGAAGCAGCAGGTATTGTCTCGATCCTCCGCTGAAGCACAATATAGGGCAATGGCAAACCTTTGTTGTGAACTAACATGGCTCAGATACTTACTCAAGGATCTGCAAGTTGAACATCCTCAAGCAGCAATTCTGAATTGTGACAATAAGGCTGCCATTCACATAGCCTCAAACCCGATGTTCCATGAAAGAACCAAGCATATTGAGCTAGATTGCCACCTGATTTGAGAAAAGCTACAAGATGGCAGCATTGTCACTCAACACGTTCCTAGTGCATCCCAGATTGCAGACATTTTGACTAAGGCACTAAACTCTCAATCCTTTCATTCTCACTTATCCAAGATGGGAGTAAAAGACATTTACTCTCCATCTTGTGCGGGGCTATTGAAGCTTGAAGGATCAAATCAGCTGGAGCAAGTGAGTCAGCTCCAGCTCCTACACAACCAGCAAGAAGAGAGCCAGCAGGGACCACCAGTGAGGCGCCAACAGAAGAACTATCTAGAAGGGGATTAGTTAGGTTGTTAACATTTATTCCTTTCTGTTTTATAGCAGTAGGTTAGTTAGAATATTTTCCATTCCTTTTGCTGTATATATGGAGGATCATACCCACTGTAAAATCATTCAATTGAAATACGAAGATGCATGTTTAAATCTTCTTCACAAATTCTTCATCTGAGTTTTTATTCTTCTAAATCTAATAGCTAAAAGCATAAATTTATACAATGTAATGAAATTGAAAGATAAGAAGCCTTAGGATCCGTTTGATAGATAAAGGTGGAAAAGAATTCGAATTCCATGTTAGTTGAAAAATAAAAACCCACCAAACCTATAGAAATTCGTTTTCCATGAAAACAAAGAAAATGCAACTTAAAGTGGTTGTACCTCGGAATTCAGTTTAAATTTCCACGTTGCAATCAAACAGCCAAAGTGAAATTCGTTTTTCTCGAATGTTGTGACATTTTTCATGAAAAATATGGCAATCAAACAGGCCTTTAGTGTAAGAAGTTGAAAGGAACCATTTCTCTTAGGTTCATCATTTATATATCAGAACTTTAGGGCTAGAAAGCATTAGCTTTACATAGTATTTAGTTAAAACGACAGGGTAAAGCAACTGAGATTCAAGGTATCTAAAATTAGAATTGAGATAGGCAAGATTTTAAATGAATGGAAAACCCAATTGCCTGACTACCTCCACCGCGATAAAATTATGAGCCCCACAATCAATTAGAACTATTACTTCTTTCAACCCGATTACCCCTTTCAGTTTCATCGTTTCCGGTGCAGTGAGACCTACCACGGAGTTAATAGATAGCTCAACAGAGGACCCCACTGTTGCTATGTCATCACCATCGCCAACCAGGAGTTCGTCGCGTCGTTTAGGCGATCGCCAACTTGGTCATTAAATTGACCCAGCTCTTCCTCTCCCCCACGGTCTTCCTCATTTTCTCTAATCACCGTCACTTAAGGTCCGTTTGATTACAAAAATGGAATTTGGGTGGAAATAAATGAATTTCAGGGAATTGAATGTCTAGAACTTATTTTACTGGGAATTGTCAATTAATTGTGTTTGATTGGTATAATTTTTCACCTGAAAAATATTGAAATTTTGGATCTTTTGTTGTTCGTTTGACTTTGTTTTCCATGAAAATTGTTCATTAAAGATATAGAATTTGTTACAATCGGGGAGAGAATTTGTTTCAATTGTCAAAATATAAAAATAAAAAAACCTGCCTAGAAAAGCTTTTCCCACCAAACCCATGGGAAAAACTTTTCCTCAAAAACCAAGAAAATGTGGAAAACCAATTCCATGAAAAATTTAGTAAATCAAACATGCAAAAATGTGGAAATGAATTTTAATTTCCATCTTCCATGGAAAAGAAAGAGCAATCAAATAGGGCCTTAAATTTCTATTACGATTGGAACACGAAAGCACAATTATCCAGAAATTAAAAAGAATTAATTCAATAAACAAGATCATTTGGATTTTCACTTGTACGTTATATCAAGAAGAAATGATTCCAATTCTACCTAAATTCGATAATTAATTCTTAAATTAATTCTGAAATACGAACTTCTAGTTTTTTAGATCATGAGCTTCCGCCTTTTAATTACGAGAACTTGATGCTTCAAACTTCCAAGTCTTCTATATTATTCTCTAAAGTCAAGATTATATCGGTGGGTGAACACCTTTTTCGTTTTAAATTAAATCAAGAAACTAATTTTGAACAATAAAAAAATATGATTTTCTCACTTTTTCTCTCTCTTCAAATTTGAAGACCATAAAATTAGATAAATATGTTCCAATCCACATAAAATAATAATTACAATATCAAATAGGAGTCTTAATTAAAATCCAAGTAGGAGTTTTAATTAAAGTCCAAATCCAATTACTTTACATTTAATTACATGTGTAATACTAGAATTTCAATTACAATTACAATTAAGTTTACGATTCTTATAATAATTATAAGTAAGTGCAAAATTTTATTGCAATTACAATTAAGTCCAAATCTATTATAATTACCGTAATAAAGTTCAAATACTTTATAGAGTTACCACCGGGACCTAATCGGACATATATTATCCAAGCTCAAATAATTAGATCATGTTTAGTCGACTCTGGACCCCCAATCTAATTATTAGTCTTTATTTTTTCCACTAAAGGCAAAATATTAAACTCTCAAAATATATAAGATTACAAAAGCCAATAAATCTGTAATAGTTTCCTCTGACATGCTATATATGTATTTTATCCATATTCGAGATTCGATAATTAGGTACAAGCATAAATGACCGTTTTGCCTCTTCAATTATTCTCACTAGCTTAAATACAATTTTCCTCAATGATCATGTGAACAAATCACAGATGTCAAAATTTAGCCATTGCTAAACACTGAGCTCAGATTTTAACCGTTCAATAGAAAATACTTAAGTAGTCACTCTACCTATATTTTAGGGCGACGATTTTTGACACAAATTCATGTTCTCTACTTCGCCCATTCTCAATTTCCAACTCATAGAGATATTTGACCAATCAAATTGATCTCACCCATTGATAAATTAAAGAATCATTAAAATCACGAAAAGATATACATAATTCTGTCAAGGGATTTAGATGAAATACACAACGCTCAAGTGAAATTTAATTCTCCGTACAGTCATGCTATAAAATTAAACTCGACACGTGGTCCGTTCAATACACTCCAAGTGTATTAGCGTCACTTTTAACTATTTCTGTGATAATGACAAATCAAACCTGAATAGTAAATCGGACAACACTACAACCTTCCGATACAATATGCGACCCTTATACATTGGTAATAAACAAATTATTTATGATTAAAATATAAATTGTGTCACACTGTATTTCTCAATGCAAGTACCCAACCTATATTATCACAAGTGATCATAGACACTTTAATTTGCATGCTCAATAATAAGTAAATACAATAAATAAAATTTAATATAAGAATATTGTAATTTTTTACATAAGCAAAACTATTCTATATGGGCACACAACCCAACAAATCTCCTACTTGCTCTAGAGTATATGTGCCATGTCTTTTAACTCTATGCCTTGTAGATGTCCATCGAAAGCCTTAGCCGACAGGCTTTTGATAAATGGAACTGCGAGATTATTCCCAATATCAATTTTACTGACAATCACATCTCCTTTACTAACTATTTCTCTCAAGAGATGATATTTTTGTTCGATATGTTTACCCCTCTGATTACTCATTGGTTTTTTAGCATTTGTCACTGCCCCACTGTTATCACAGTACAGTGTTAAGGGCTGTGCAGATGCATGTACCACCTCGATGTTCGTTAGGAATTTTTTGAGCTACACCACTTCTTTAGCGGCTTTACAAACTGCCACATATTCAGCCTCCATGGTGGAATCACCAATACATGATTGTTTGATACTTCTCCAAATAATGGCCACACCATAAATGTAAACAGTGATCCCGATGTAGACTTGCGAAGGTCCTTTTCCGCATGGAAGTCCGAATCTGTATAATCCACTGGAACAAGATTTGGTGATGAGTAAACTAGCACATAATTCCTTGTCCTCTGAAGGTACTTAAGAATATGCTTTACTCTACCCAATGTTTCGGTCCAGGATTAGATTGATATCGACTCACCATACCAACGACATTACAAATGTCAGGTCTAGTACACAGTATAGCATACATGAGACTACCAACTGCTAATGCATAAGGTCATACTCATGTGCTCCATCTCTTCAGTGGTTTTAGGGGATTGATCATTAGAAAGTTGGATTCCTAGTTTGAAGGGAAGATTACCCTTCTTGGAAAGAGCATGGCAAATCTGACAAGTATTTTATCAATATATGAAGCTTAACTCTATGCCTTGTAGATGTCCATCGAAAGCCTTAGCCTACAGGCTTTTGATAAATGGAACTGCGAGATTATTCCCAATATCAATTTTACTGACAATCACATCTCCTTTACTAACTATCTCTCTCAAGAGATGATATTTTTGTTCGATATGTTTACCCCTCTGATTACTCGTTGGTTTTTTAGCATTTGTCACTGCCCCACTGTTATCACAATACAGTGTTAAGGGCTGTGCAGATGCATGTATCACCTTGATGTTCGTTAGGAATTTTTTGAGCTACACCACTTCTTTAGCGGCTTTACAAGCTGCCACATATTCAGCCTCCATGGTGGAATCACCAATACATGATTGTTTGATACTTCTCCAAATAATGGCCACACTATAAATGTAAATAGTGATCCCGATGTAAACTTGCGAGGGTCCTTATCCGCATGGAAGTCCGAATCTGTATAATCCACTGGAACAAGATTTGGTGATGAGTAAACTAGCACATAATTCCTTGTCCTCTGAAGGTACTTAAGAATATGCTTTACAGCTACCCAATGTTTTGGTCCAGGATTAGATTGATATCGACTCACCATACCAACGACATTACAAATGTCAGGTCTAGTACACAGTATAGCATACACGAGACTACCAACTGCTGATGCATAAGGTCATACTCATGTGCTCCATCTCTTCAGTGGTTTTAGGGGATTGATCATTAGAAAGTTGGATTCCTAGTTTGAAGGGAAGATTACCCCTCTTGGAAAGAGCATGGCAAATCTGACAAGTATTTTATCAATATATGAAGCTTAAGATAAAGTTAGCTGCCTGTTTTTTCGATCTCTTAAGATCTGAATGCCTAGAACATAGCTAGTTTCACCTAAGTCCTTCATATGAAACTATTGGGCCAACCACACTTTCGTAGATGATAACGCTCCCACATCATTTCTAGTGAGTAGAATATCATCCACATAAAACACCAGGAATATTACAATTTTATCATATATTTTCTTATAGACACATGGTTCGTCAATGTTTTGATCAAAACTATATGTCTTAATCACTTCGTCAAAGCTTTTGTTCCAAGATCTTGATGCCTGCTTCAACCCATAAATGGACCGTTGAAATTTGCAAATTTTACTTTCACGATCACGTTTTATGAATCAATTTGGTTGTATCATATAGATACATTCCTCAAGATGGCAATTCAAAAATGCCACCTTGATGTCATTTTCCTACACCTCATAATCAAAATGAGCTACAATGGATAAGAGAATCCGGATAGACTTAAGCATAACCACAGGTCAGAAGGTCTCCTCGCAATCGACGCCTCCTCGTTGGGTAAAACCTTTAGTCATTAGCCTTACTTTGAAAGTTTTGACTTTCCCGTCTGATTCTCTCTTTCTCTTAGAGACCCACTTGCATCACATGGGTTTTATCCCTTCTGGTACATCTACAAGTTCATATACCTGATTAGAATGCATAGATTCCATTTCAGCATTCATAGCTTGTTGCCATAAATTTGCATCCACATAATTCATTGCCTCCTTATATGAATTCAGATCATCAACTTGTTTTCTGGAGATCGACTGATTTGACTCTCTGACTAACAAGTATCTAGAAGGTGGTTTGATGACCCTCTGACTTTGTCTAAGGGGCAGTGGATCCCGAACTGTGGCATCGTTTGGAATTGTAACGTTTGTATCAATGTTGGTACCACCATTAGGTGATGCCATTACCTCATCAATACCTTCAACGTTTACTTGATCTGTGGGATTAGATGATGACTCATCTTTCCCACTCAAATCACATTGTTTAGGTATTTCTGACACCAAAGGTTGTCTGTCACGAGGTTGCATTTCAAGAATCGATGAGGCGGAATTGCTCCCACTCATTTCTTCCAACACGACCTTACTCTAGGATTGATGTTCATTAATATACTTGTTTTCCAAGAAGGTTGCATTTGTGCTAACAAAGACCTTCCTATCTAGAGGATTATAAAAATGATATCCCCTGGTACCTTTAGGATATCTAACAAACAGACATATCTCTAATCTAGACTCCAACTTAGCCTTTCCTTTCAACACATGAGCTGGACATCCTCAAATTCGAATGTGACGTAAGCTGGACTTGCGCCCATTCCACAATTCTAGGGGAGTCTTGGGAACATATTTAGAAGGAACTAAGTTAATAACATATGCTGCTGTTTCCAGTGCATATCCCCAAAATGAGATAGGTAGAATTGCGTAACTCATCGTTGACCTAACCATGTCTAACAATGTCCTATTTCTTCTTTCTGAAACATCATTCTATTGGGGTGTACCTGACGCACTCAATTGAGAAACAATACAATTTTCTGTCAAGTAGTCCCTGAATTCTTCTGAGAGATATTCGCCACCTCAATCCGATCGAAGTGTCTTAATACTCTTATCCAAATATTTCTCGACCTTAGTCTGACACTCTTTTGAATTTTTCAAAAGCGTCTTACTTTCGAGCCATTTGGTAGATGTAACCAAATTTAGAGTAATCATATGTAAAAGAGATAAAATACTCATAGCTCCCTCTCGCAGGTGTATTCATAGGTCCACACACATCCGAATGAACCTATATATCTAATTTTTTTTTTAAAAAAAAAATAGGGAATTCAGCAAAAAGGTTAGCTAATAGATGACCCTTATATTAGCATAGCCAAAAAATTAGCTAATATAAAATAACATTATACAAGTTTCACATCATGGACACACAGAGGGATGATGCAAGCCAATTATCAACTATATAATTGGGCCATATATGCCCAGTAGTCTCGAAAACCTAACTTCTTTATTCAGGCTTTAGTTAATTTATAATAGCTGTCCGTTTTCTGGGCTACCAATATCAACATCAAACAACCGACTTAATCTACTAAAGCCTAGATATTTAACTTTGAATATTTAAGAGAACGAGT